>VDFB02212114.1:0-22803 GCA_007258455.2 Sequoia sempervirens
ATGTCCATCACCATGAGACCATTATTTTGAGGCATTTTTTCAAATAGCTCAATCACTTTTGTTTCTAAAATTCTTGTGTATCGTGATGAAAATGCTTTGGTAGTCATAAGTATATGAAAAATGCTTTGTAGACATGTATGAAAATGTGGTATATTAGACATATTTCATAAAATTCCTTTGGTAGACATGCATGAAAATGCTCGGGATAGACATGTATGAAAAATGTGGTAGCATAGACATGTTTCATAAAATTCCTTTGTAGACATGTATGAAAAATGTGGTAGCATAGACATGGTAGTGAGTTGTTTGAAAAAATACCTCAAAGAAATGTGGTCTCATGGTGATGCATGACAAGCAAATGCAAAATGTGGTAGCATAGACAAGGCAGTGATTTGATTGCAATTGAAATTTTGTCATAGATATATCATTATCTAGTTATTAGTTATGCAACATGAAGTAATGCTTTGAGTTTGAAAGATATGTAATGCATTGTAATTAGTGAAATGAATGTGTTTCATAAAATGAAATGTAATCAGTGATATGAATATGTTTCATAAAATGCATTACTTACATTTGTTCTTTGTCTGTTTGTGAACATGTAGCATTCAATGTCATTCAAATGAAACAAGAAAATCCTCTAACGCCAAATGAAAGTGAAGTTAAAAATGCAAGAAGAAGAGAAACAAAAAGGAAAGTTTGTGAAGAACAAAAATTGTAGCCCATAGAGGACACATCATCTTGAAGTTGGGGGTACATCATCAACCATAAGTGAAGTTCAATGCACACCATCTACAGTATCTCATGTTTAAAGTACATCAACAATCACATCTCTAGTTAAGAATTTGTGATATGTTTCACAATGTAGTTGAGGACTTTATGGCGGGAAAGAATAGGTTAGTCGTTCACATTTTCTCTCCAAGTGGAAAGCATGGCAAGAAATAATAGGTTGGTAGTTCACATTTTCTCACTAAATGTAAAGCATATTTGGGTTGAGGATGCTTATTCTATCATCATCATGGGTAGGCATGTATATCATGTGGTTTGAATGTACAAGGGGTTATGGATGTTTGGATGTTTATTTTTAAGTGTAAATTTTAATAAACAAGGGTTTGCAATATTGCATTATTGTTAATCAACTACCTAGGGTTTGGAATCTACATTGGTATTTGATTATTGTTAATATTCTCTTGCTACCTTTCAATGCATAATGTATAATGTTCATAGTTTCGTGCATAATTTTCATAGTTTCAATGTATAATGTTCATGTAGTTCATAGTTTCATGAATAATGATCATAGCTTCAATGCATAATGTTCATAGTTCATAGTTTCATGCATAATGATCATAGTTTCAATGCATAATGTTCATAGTTCATAGTTTCATGCATAATGATCATAGTTTCAATGCATAATGTCCATAGTTCATAGTTTCAAGCATAATGTCCACTTTAATGCATGATCTTTATCGTCTTGATAAATTTTGGAGTTGAGATTATGCATCACATTGTTGATGGAAGAAAGCACTCAATACAACAATCATGATAAAGATTCCCCATATTGTTGTCTTATATGAAGCATTAGCATTCATAATAATGTATTTGATAGGTGGCAACACATGTGTAAATGCTTCAAAAGGATAATGTTCTAAATGAAATTCATGGTCTTTTGTTATGTTGCTAATGCTTGCCCCTTAAGAGGATTTATATTTTAAAGATATGCAAAGGTCAACATGGAGTGTGGATGCATTGATGTTGAATGCTCTAACACAAATTAGAGCAAGCAACAATAGTGGTGATTAGGATGGAGGAGCACGAATTTATAGAGTGCATGCCTTATTTTTTCAATATGTATTGAGTTTTTTAGTGTGAGAATCCCTTATAAGATCACTCATAATATAAATGTAGTGTGTTGATCACTCAAAAATTCGTAATCATGAATAAACACACTAAGCACACCATAATGAACACTAGTTATGGTGTTGCTTAACACAAAATCAAAAAGTTGTTTAATGTTGTCATTCAACCTAACGCATATGTTGTACTCCATTCAAACAATCAAATATAGGATTCAATTTCATTCAATTATGATGCATAAACAAATGCAATAGGCATGGCATAAAAGTTTGATGTATAATGGAAATATAATCTACACCATTTAACCCTAATACATAAGTGAACTAAGACTCATCATGAAAGTTACAAAGGGGTGTAACTTTCATTCTGCAACTCGTGTGACAAAACCAAAACTTCAAACATGTCCATATGTGTATGTTTAGGCTAGGAATGGTCCTCTTTCACACCCAAAAATTCTGAAATAGTCTGAGCTACATTGCATCGACAATATCCCTTAAGAGTCCAAAGTGAAAAATGGCAACAATCTTTGATGGGAAGTTCATTGGACACCATGTCACTTAGAAACATTCCATCTAAGGATATGGAATCACATTGGTCCCCTCTACAATAACCTCTCTTAGTTTTTGATCTCTAAGGTGTTTTCTCGTGGTGTCCATTTTTTAGTTGATGAAAAAAGGGTCAAATGCAAGCGTGTAAAGTTGCAAAGGGGTGTAACTTTATTTTTTCAACTTGTGTGACCAAAATGATAGAAATTACAACACATCCAAATGGGTATGTTTAGGCTAGGCATGGTCTTCTTTCACACCCAAACAAATTGGAACATCTGAGATACATTGTACCAATGATATCCCTTAAAAGTCCAAAGTACAAAAAAACAACAATCTTTGACGAGTAGTTACTCAGGCACCATATTGCTTAGAAAAATTCCATATGAGGCTACGAGATAAAATTGGGACCCTCTACAATAATCTCTCTTGGTTTTTGATATCTCTAAGGCATTTTCCCATGGCGTCAACTTTTTAGTTGATGGAAAAGTGTCAAATGCAAACAATGTAAAGTTGCAAAAGGGTGTAACTTTCATTCTACAATTTGTGTGACCAAATCAATAGTTCAAAAACATGTAGATGGGTAATTGTAGGCTAGGAATGGTCCTCATTCACACCCAAGCATGTTGAAATAGTCCAAGCTACATTGCACTGACAATATCCCTTAAGAGTCCAAAGTGCAAAAAGGTAGCAATATTTGATGAGAAGTTACTCAGACACTGTTTCACTTAGAAAAATTATGTCTAAGGCTACTTGATCATGTTGGGTCCCTCTATAATAACCTCTCTTAGTTTTTGATATCTCTAAGGCATTTTTCCATGGTGTCCACTTTTCAATTGATGGAAAAAGGGTCAAATGCAAGTAGTATAAAGTTGCAAAGGGGTTTAACCTTTGTTCTGCAACTCGTGTGACCAAACTGATAGTTCTAACACATCTAGGTGGGTACATTTAGGGAAGGTATGGTACTCTTTCACACTCAAACACACCAAAATAGTCCAAGCTACATTGCACCAACGATATCCCTTAAGACTCCAAAGTGCAAAAAGACAACAATCTTTGACAAGTAGTTACTCTAAGGACACTTGTCAATTAGAAACATTATGTATGAGGCTATGGGATCATGTGGACCCCTCTAAAATAATCTCTCTTAGTTTTTGATATCTCTAAGGAATTTTCCTGTGGTGTCAACTTTTTAGTTGATGGGAAAGATGTTAAAATACATGCAGTGTAAAGTTGCAAAGGGGCGTAACTTTCGTTATGCAGCTCATGTTAGCAAATTGGTAATTCCAACACATCTAAATGGGTACGTTTAGGCTAGGAATTGTCCGATTTTACACCCAAACACGCCAGAGTGGTCCAAGCTACATTGCACTAGCGATATCCTTTAAGAGTCCAAAGTGCAAAAAGGAAGCAATCTTTGACGAGTAGTTACTTAGACATTGTGCCACTTAGAAAAATTATATCTGAGGCTATGGGATGATGTGGTACCCCTCTAGAATAACCTCTAGATTTTTTATATTATTGAGGTGTTTTCCTATGGTGTTGACTTTTCAGTTGATGAAAAAGGGGTCAAATGCAAGCATTGTAAAGTTGTAAAGGGGTGTAATTTTTTTTCTACAACTCATGCAACCAAACCAATTGTTCCAACACGCCCAAATTGGTATGTTTAGGCTAGGAATGGTCATATTTTACACCCAAACATGCCAAAGTTGTCTGAGCTACATTGCATTGGAAGTATGAAGTATACACGTGAAAGTTTTTCTAATGCCTCAAAAACTGTCAGATGCATGTAGTGTAAAGTTACAAAGTAGGCTACTTTTTAGTTTTGTACTTTGTGGGGCCAAACAGTTAGTGCCAACACATCTAGGTGGGAACATCTACACTAGGCATGGTCACATCCCTTCATTATAAAAGGGTTGTAGTCTTTCCTATTCGAACGGTCACAACTTTTTTCCTTTGAAAATTCACAATCAAGTTAATATTATCAATATTCATAAGAACCTAAATTAATTTATTTGCAATTCTTCAATGATATAATACATGAAGTATACACATGAAGTATACATAGGAATCATGAAGCATACACATGAATAATGGTAAATAGTGAAGTATACACAAGAAGCATGAAGCATACATGTGAATACATGTAATTTACATGAAGTATACATAGTAAGCATGAAGCATACATGTGAACATGTTGTGTATACATAGGAAGCATGAAGTATGTACATGTGAATAAATGTAATATGTGAAGTATAGCTATGAAGTATGAATCGTACACATGAATACACATAATGCATGGAGTATACATAGGAAGCATGAAGCATACATGTGAACACATGAAGTAATCACATGAAGCATGAATCATACACATGAAGACATGAAGTATACACAAGAAGCATGAAACATACAAGTGAATGGTAGCCTAAAGCGTACGTGTGGAATGGTAGATGTCTTCCTCAATGATATAAAGCATGAAGCATACACATGAAGCATGAAGCATGGTAGCATGGAGCATGAAGCATGAAGCATTACTATATTCATATGATTGATTTAATGTTCAATAATCTTACAGGAGAATAATGTTCAAATATTATTATATATTTACAATTATAGAAAAGAAGAGTGCATGGAAAACACTTGGATTTTAAATATTTGAAGTAAACCATCTACAAATATCTATTGAAGCATGGATTTATAATGCAAATATGGACACCACCAATAAAATAGATGTGTATTAACCAAATATCTATGTAGGCATACATCAATATATGTCAATATAAGTATAAAATATATACAAAATAACCATATAAGATTACAAGAATGCCATATAGGAATACAATGTCAAGTATATGCAATACAATATATGTCCAAAAATTCCATATAGGCACATAACATAGGACCCCAATCAAAATTCATTTCCCTCCAAGTGAAGAAAATGGATGGGTGACCTTTGTTGGTTGGGGGGATGAAGATGTGTTTGACACTTGTTTACTTTGAACTTGAGGGTTGCTCCTATTTAGTTGTCGATCAAGCTTCAGTTGTTACAATAAAAAAGTAAAGACATTAATATATAGAAATTACATTATAAAAAATGATATATTTAACAAAATAATCACTTACCACCTCCAAATGATATCTCCCCTCAATCGAAAGATTAACATGCTCAAGCTCTGGTGTCCCAAAGTCCTATAAAATCCATCCAAATAGAAATTAAACTAAATCAATAATCATTTGATTTTTCAATAATAAACAACTATAACAACAAATGTAATTTGAAATTTACTAATCTGCCTCATTCCCCCATGAGAGCCATTCAATTGTTTCTTGTGTAAGATACACCACGCTCCATTTCCCTATCAACATCCTTACATCATCTGAAAATAAAACAACAAATTATTCAATCACAAAAACTAGAATAGTGAGGTAGGTCATGGCTTATAATGTATGAGATAATCAACAAAATTTTGAGTCCTTATTGAACTATATAATTCTTACTATTTGTATAGGTGTGAATTTTCACCCCATTGCAAGTTCCCCTTTTACACCCTTCACCTTAGAAAAATCAAACCAGAAAATGTAATTCCACATCCTCCATTCATACCACATCCACTTGGAACTTGTCTATAGTGTTGGTGGGGGAATTTCTTTTAGAGATGTGCACACAATGCATGGACCTCTGCACAACATCCTATCATCCTGACAAGATTCCTACCTCTAAAATTTGCAGAGGTGTTACGTTCGCCATTGGGGCCGAAGTGTAACATATATGCACCTCTTAACTAACCTTTGAATGACTCTTTCCCTCCCAAACTCACCTTCAAATGAAAATATTTCATTCTCATTCACTCTCTCTAGACATTCTTGGATAGCTTCTTCACAATTCTCACACTCTCTCACATCTCTTGAGCTACTTGTTGCAATATCAACTGTTTCAACATCACAACATTCTTCACATCTACCATAGAAGCTGCAACTTGGTGTCTTGTGAGGCTTCCTTTGATGTCGTTGTGGCCAAGTAAAATTTTCCACAGTTGTAGACTTGTATTCCTCTCTCATTGGTCTTGAGTTCCTTTGGTTGAGGGTGGTATTATTTGCTTAATATTGCATTGTTGTTGGATTTGAGTAGCATAGTGCTTCTTGTAGTATTTGGTATCTTTTCCTTTCCAACATAGTTTCTTTATCTCTTTTCTATACTATTGCTATATTGGTCTTTCATGGAGGTGGAAACATCAAAATGAGGGTTTGACTATGGCAAGCCCCAAAACATCCCCAACATTTTTCCCTACTTTTCTTTGTGTAGGTTTTTATTCATGTGGAGATTGCGAGAGAATTGGAACTTATGTAAGTTTATTTCTCACCACCTTTGTTCTCCTCTCTTTCATAACATTCCTTGCATTATCTCAGTCTCTTTGATATTTCCTACTTTTATAATCACAATAAAATTTTAGCTAAGTTGTTTAGTAGGTTTTCTATTATTTTGTCTATGTATTTTCACTGTTTGTCCATATGGATGCCAACACACCTGTGAGATGCCAATGCATTGAGCTATCATACATGTGTAGTGTTGTCCTCTAGCAGAGAGTTGACAGAGCCATAGTTCAGGTTTCAAAAACCTACTCGCTTAGTCCAAGTCTAACTCTCGAGTCAATAGAGTGACAAAATAACTAAGAGTTCTCTTAATTCTTTACCCTTAAACATCAAACAATTCCCTAAACACTTACATGGTTGAGGTAGATCATGGTAACCTTCAAATCTCGACTCTCCGTGACATGGAGTTGTTGAGTGGTCAATCCCCCTCGTACATTTTGGCAAACCTATGTGAACATTCTGGTTCCATTTGGTGGTACTGAAAGACCCTTCCCTCATAATCTAAGAGTGTCGTGGGTGTGATTTTTTTAGGTACATAGCCTTCAAACCAAACCTACGACCCCCAGTAGCATAGCTAGGAGGTTCCCTAAGCATTGCATAATGAAACCTTGAGTGGGTCACCATCTAATTATGAAATCCTTAAGGGCTCCTGTGAAATTTTTATCTAGTGTACGCAAAGATGGCTTCCTTCCTACATCTACCCATCACATTTGTGCAACCTATGAGTGGATCTCCTACTATAACATTTACCTCATAGGATTTATTGATGAACTATAATATAGAACCATCTCCCTTGTACATCCCCGCACGTATCAATGGGAATACCATAACTAGTGTTCTCATTGACCCTACATGTTAGGTAAAAATTATTATAGAAGAAATAATATTAATAAATTTTTTACATAAGGATGGCTATGATGAATCTAGAAGCACTATATGTACACATAAGATGATTCCACAATATTGGTTTACACTTTCTTAGAGATCCTGATTTTTGTTGAAATCACATATTTTTAGAAAATATAATGATTTAAGCCTTGAAAAGTTCAATTTAAAGGATTTCGATTGAAGAGGGTTTGATCAAACCACCTTAGATCAAACCCCCTTGGATAGAACGCTGCTATTTTTAAACCATACCTATAATGGAGTCTCCTTTACACCCATCAAAATGTTGATAAAAAACCACTTTTGATTTATCTTTTGGGGGATCAAATCAATTCATTTAAAATTTATTTTTTGTGAGTATGTAGTGCTTATTATAAGCTTCCCAAAAAGTATAATTTTAAATAAATTTAATTTGATTATTATATTTATTTTTTATTTCTTGTGATTGTAGGTTTTTCACCAAAAATAAAACTCTTTGTTCTGCACATGTGGAAACTAGAAAATTATTAAAAATAAAATTGAAAGATATCAGTGCACTAGATATTGAAGTCCTTGATCCAACAAAAAAAATTGAATTTTGATATATACAAAAAAAATTATGTTGTATATAGTTTGCTTTTTTCTGAATTGTAATTGGTTTGAATTTGAAACTCGATTAAGGAAAAAATATTCAATAAAACACTATGAAACCAAATGAAAGCACTAGATATCATAGTTAAAAATATAGATTTGAAAAAAATAGAATTTTATCCTTCATGGAAAACAAATTATGTTGTATACGGTGAGCATCAATCCTTAAAAATAATGTTTACTGAAAAAAAACTAGTTTTCAAAGGAGATCGAAAAAGAAGTGCAATCTGATTCCAATTTTTTTAAAAAAAATGGGTGGCTTTAGAATAGTGGTTTACACTTTATTAGAGGAAGGAAATTTCCCATTTTTTTTTTCACCATATTACATGGGTTTGGCTGAACCCAATGGTTCGACCAAACCATTTCTTTGGTTCGGCCGAACCCATGCTTCGACCAAACCAAAGAAACCCTAAAAAAAAACAATATTTAAATAGGTTTGGTCGAACATGGGTTCGACCGAACCCCCTAATATGACAAAAAGAAAAAATTCGTTCATTTTACCCTGTCACTTTTACTACTTGTTTTACCAGTCACTGTCCCTACTGTCCCTGGTGTGTGCGGCGACCCGAGAGCGTGACAACGACCAAACGAAGGTGTTTCTTTCCGGCCAAAGAAAATTTGAGTTCATCTGTTAAAAATTCATCATTCCAGTTTGCATATCGAGCACTATTGACAGGTTAAAATGAATTCAAATTGCATTTGTTTGAAAGTTTTTAAAGCATTTTCAATATAGTATTTTGCTTCCCTATCAAAACTATCAACTATCTATTAGGGGATGAGAGGTCTATAATTCAAAACTACACCCATTGAACTTGCATTTATATTTGGCATGTATTTTAACTTGTTCAATTTTTTTAAATCAATCCAAGGGTTTGAGTAAAGAAAAATGAGTTTCCTCCCAAAGTTAGTGCAAAGAAACATTATAATGGCTCTCAACATAGTCTAAAAAATGGAGATAAATAAATTCCTAAAGACTAGAAGTGTAGGGGTCAAGGTCACAAAATAATTTTAAAACTACAAATTTAGGGTCAAACTTGTAGATGAAAATGTAAATTTCATACATGTAGGAGTGAACCATGAAAGTCATAGCTTGGTTTGTTAAGGTGTCATAATATTAAATCTTATAAAAAATCAAGAATCATATCATTGATTATGTACATTACAATAAAATATCTCCATATAACAAATGAAGCTAAAAACCCTAACCCTCTTTGTCAATTCTATAGTGTGCTTGCTACATGAGTAATTTTTTTTATGAAAACCATGTTTAGGAATGAAAATATCCAATCCCTTATGCTTCTAAACTAAAGTTTGCAATGTTTATGTTTCTTTTGGCCTTATAGATTCTTGAATCATTTTATAATATAAAACCTACATATAACCTACTTTGGCTCTAATAATTGTAAACCCTTTAGGAATTCTAAATTGTTGCATCTTGTCTTGATTTTCCCACCATTGTTATTCCTTTTGAAATTTTTACAAATTAGGCAAAGAATCCTTGCACTTATATAGAGGATCCTTAGGTATGTTCTTAAAATTATTTAAGGTTAAATGACTTAATCTAAAATAAAGGCATATACGGATCTCTTGCAATTGTAACCTCTTTACTAGTGTTCAAACATATTTGATACCTTGATGGCATGACATAGATGATGTTGCTTGATATTGCTTTATCCATGGATACCCAAGTAAAATATGAGATACATCTAAAGAACAAATAATATGACATAGAATAAGAACTTCCCTCATCTTTTAGACCAAAAAATTAAGGTAAAATAATGTATCCTATAGTTTCAATCAACATATCATTAGTCAATTTTAAATAAACCCTCAAATATGCATATGCTTGTTTATAAAATGATGATAAAACAAAAATTATTCAATGCATACATTTTATTGGTGAGTAAGATCAATAAACACACCCTTACATGGTTCATGATCCACACAAAACCAAAGGACCATTATAATTATTTGGTAATATCTCACAATGTGAAAAAGGTGTCGAAAAAATTAGCATACCTAAACCGTAAATTGACTTGTCATAAAGTGGGTGGGTAGCTTAGTGGTGGAGATTTGCATCCTAACTAGTTCATGGAAATTTCAACATGGTATTAGAGCCAAGCTAGGTGCATTTGACACCTATGTTGTGGCTCAAGGGAGTGTGTTGGAGAAATGATACACACCTAAGCCATAAAAGGACTCATCACAATGTGAGCCATTAGCTCAATAGTAGAGCATCCTAACACCAAATGGGAGGTCCTAAGTTTGAATACTGGTTAGTCCATAGAAATTTCTATAAAAGTAAATCACTAGTACATAAGAAGAAGAATAAGTACCCTTATAATTTTTATTAATACCAACAAATCATTCCTCACATGTAGGTGAATCAATGATTTCAAGCTTGTCAACATGTATATGTACCTCAATCTCATGACCCTCATATAAAACCATTTTATTAGATTTATTTAGTGTAAAATATTTAAATTTTCATTAGGAGGAACAATTGAAGGATTGACCCCAATATTAACCCCCTCAACCTAATTTTTTTATCAATCAAATCCTTAATCAATTATTCCTTAATCCCATAAAATGTTGAGTATAATTACAATTAACTCTACAATTTAATAAAAAAATCTTTCTCATTATATCTTTGGGAATAACTTCATATTTATCTAATGGCCTAATAGGAGGAAGTGTAATCATGCAAGCACTAAGTAAATTTTGAAGCACATTTTACAAAGAAAAAGTTGGAGGCTTTAGAGTCATAATTATATTAGAAACATTTATAATGTATAGTTTGTACAATGGTCATTTCCATTATTGTTTACTATCCTTTTGGAAATAATTTTTCTTTTCAAATTTACAAGGGTAGGATGATGTAGATGAAGCATTAGAAGATCCATAATTAAGTGTGGTAGCCTCTAACAACTTTAGTTCTTAACATTCATCTCACTTGCACATGCAAATGTTAAGAATGTATATACTTTGTAGATCCTTGTTTATAGTCAAAAAATCTAAAATAATAAACTTCAATCCAACATTCCCAATATTTGCATTGACCAATTTCAATATTAAAAAATAGACCCAAATGGAAGATAATACTATTAAATTTCATGGGAAGAACTTAGCCAATAACTTATCATCATACACAAAATCCAAATATGTAGCACTAAAGAACCTTGAATGTGTCATGGGATCTCCTTTAACATTGTGCGTCTCAAATCTAGGATCCAAAAATCCAACAAAAAATGGATATGTAAAATTTTCAATAGAAATTGAATTGTGTTTGATTTTTATATGTATGTCTTGTTGTGCAGTTTTTGCACACACACCCCACTTGGAGTAGGGGTCCTCTTTTTGGATGTCTTTTGGCCTTTGGTTTTATTGAACTTATAATTTTGAGGTCTTGACATGTTGGTCTTGTTAGCTTTGACCTTTCCCTGAGGCTTGAATTGACTAAAATGGAGTTTTAAGCAAAATTCGGGTTTTCACCTGACTCCGGGACTTTTCAGCTCTGGCGGATTTTTTTGGGCCCTGGTTCTTTGTTCGTTTCTGGCTGGATTCTCCGAATCCAGGTTTCTGCTTGATCCCGGGATTTTCCAGTTCTTGCGAATTTTCCCGGATTGTGCCAAAATCCCGAACTTCGTCATTTCCTCGGTTTCTACATTTTCGCAAAATTTCTGCCCATCTGGATTTCCGCGTGTCCTGTGATTTTCTGAAATTTCATCCTAGGCTCGGGTTTCTGGACTTGTCAGACGCGTCTTGTCGCTCATTAATGACCGAGGTACCTTTGCTCAGACAAGTATATGGGCGGATTTAGGGCATTTCAAACGTCATTTTGATCTCATCCATTCACTTGCTGATTGCTCTGGCGATTGAGAGCTTCATTTGAGCTTTGAGGATTGATTTCAAGCGGCTTGTGTGTGGATTGCTGGGTGTCGGTATCTAGATTTGCATTGCCAAGACGTGTTTGCTTTGTGGTTGCTTCTTCGACCCTGAGTTTTTGACTGGATTGATCCATGGTAGGTTATCGTTGGCCCTCTGTTTATTTTGCATAATGATTGAGTTTTCCTGTGCTGAATGGTGGTCGTTCTGGGTCGGCCCATACTTGGTCATGAGTTTGTTTTATCAAATTGGGGTTTGACCCATCTTTTCGTAAGACCTCATCACCTGTGCCTTATGTGTTTGCTCGTATTTATTCATTGGATGACGGGTGAATCCGTTTGGATGATGTCCTGGGTCATTTTTTTTTGTGTCCCCTAAGTGTGTATTTTGCCATATTGAATAAGGTTAGGGTTTTCGGTGCTCGGCCCAGAATAATGAATTCTTTATGATTTGTCAATTTTCTGCCTGTATTGAATTAGCCCCTACCTCATGAGGACTCAGAGGAATCTGGATTCATCTTTAGGGATAGTTTTCCAAACCTTGAGCTCACCCTAGTTTTCATGGCGGTAGGTTTATTCATCCAAATTAGGGCGTCACCATGTCACCATGAGGAGTGGTCATCTAGGGGTTTTGGAAAGTTGAATTCATTTGCATTCTAAATCTGGTATGTTGGGGTCGATTTTGGGACCATTTGAATCCAAGTAGAGAAGTTTATGTGATCATTTAGTCGTCAGCTCACGTGTCGCTGATCGTCGGGTTCCCGTGGTGTCCACGGAATTTCTGCGCACCCGGATTTTCCTGGTTTAGGCTAATTCCGTGGAGCATGGCAATTTCTGAAACATTTCAAGCTGTCCGCGAAAATCCGTCCCATCTGGATTTCTCTGGTTTCTCTATCTGGCTTTATCCTTATTGATTTTTCAAAGATAGGATTGATGGGGTGAATACTAAATGCTTATTTCTTGTTACCAATGCATGAATTTCATGATAATCTAATGATCTTTTGGGTTGAATTAATGATTTATGTGGCTAACGATGTTTTGGTAGCAGGAATCCGTCTGGGTCGGATTTCTTTGAAATTCTGCCCCGACTAGATTTTCTCGGTTTGCGATATTTTCTTGGACTGCTTTATTTTTCTGGACTTTCAAGGATTAGCAGTTTGCAATAGATTTCAATCGTTTTATATGATTTTATGTTGATCTTTTGGTTGGAATGCGAACAATAATTGAATACTAATGATGTCCTTTGTGAGTGCAGGCCGAATCAAGCAAAGTTGCTGCCGAAAAATCTAAGGGTGGCACAGAGGGGTCATCCATTTCTGAGGCAGAACGATCAAGATTGGATATCAAGAATCAGCTTCCTGAGAGCAGGATATCCTCCGTATGGTCCGAAGTGTCTGATACTAATGTTGGGGCTTGGAGGTATGAAGAGTTTAAGCAGAGGACAGCTGAGAAGGATTTGTTAGCCTTGAGGAATGGCATGATGAAATCCGGACTTGTGCATGTGGCTGGGTTTCCTCTAGCGATCCAATGTTATGAGCTTATATTGGAATGTGCCAGGCAGTACGATTTTGACACACAAAGGGTAGTCAGTACCGAGGGAAGGGTTTTGGCCAACTTCAGTCCAGTCTCCATTGCTCAGGCCTTTGACATGCCTGACCTGCCTTCGGTGTGTGATTTAAACATAGACACGGCCAAAACATATTATGAGAATGAGCCCAACAAAGCCCAACAGATAATCAACTCTTGGTTGGAAAAGCCAAAGTCACATCATTCTAAACTACCCAAGCAATTGCATAGAGTTAAATTCAGGTCAGACATTTATGATGCAATAACATTTTTGAGCAGAGTAGCTGGTCTGAAGATTGCCAGAGTGCTAGAGAGTTGGATGGTGCACATGATCACCAAGATTGAGCAAGGAACTAACTACCATTGGGCAGGGCTTATTAGTTCTGAAATTGACAAACAGCTGAGGAATGTTCTGGAGACTAAGAGGTTCACTATGTCCTCTTATGTCATGTATGTGTTAGCCAGGTTCTACCCATACAAGGGTCTGAATCCATGAGGGACACTTGGACAAGATATAGTCTATGAGGTCTATCCGGAGTTGCATCTTGGACATAAGGATTACAGAAGGGCTAATGATGCATTCACAATGCATATTACCCGGATGTTGCAGAATGCTGAGCACATGAGATTGTCAGATGGAGCCAAGGGGCTGATAAAGAACTACGGAGCCTGGTTCATTCAATTCCCCACCTTCACCTACCTTAGAATTGATGGATGTTCGGTCACTCCATATAGGTTACCTCGGTATCCAACATATCACATTGTGCTACTGGAGATTGTGAGGCAGATTTGTGAATTTGATGCTGTTGTAAAGAGAGAAAAGCATAAGACAGGATTTGGTGGAGACTTCCCTCTCGGGATTGGTGTAGCAGAAATGTGCCCTTCCATCCAATCAGCCCACACTGCAGGAGAAGAATTGGAAGCATATGGTTTCTCCTTCCACTCCAAAAGGATGAACTTTGATATCACAGGAGAGGCACATAAGAAAGCCACTAGGGAGTACCGACATAAGGACGACCTGGAAGATTATTGGGCCAACATAAAGGATGATCTTGAGGCCAGAAAGAAGAGGTACTCCAGGCTCCCTGTGGAGGCAATAAGACAGTACAATGTCAAGTTGATCCCAGACCAATTAGAGGATGATGGAAACTTGGTGCAGGATCATGTCTATGAGGCTGTGAAGGACAAGTCAATCGGAGATATCAGCAGGAATGATGATGAGGTCACAGAGTTGGAGGACCTAATGGCCCCGGTCATGAAATTCACTTCTTCCTAGTTGAAGCATAAGGTTTGGCAGCTGGAGAGTGAGAAGGTGGCTTGTACCTTCAATTTGATGGGAGACCTAAATCCCATGTCTACCTCAGAAGAATCCGGGGAAGATGACCCCAAAGGGAAAACGGTAAAGAGCTCTCCTTTTAAGATAAAGATCAGAGGCCCCAAGGAAAGTGAGCCTGAAACAAAAAGGAAGCCAAAAGGAAAGAGGAGATGGAAGACTTTGACGATTAGTAAGTCCTCTGATGAGGAAGGGTCAAAAAAAGCAGAAGAGGAAGATGTTCCTCCACCACCGAAGAAGACAAGAACAACAAGGGCTACAAAGAAGAAGAGTCAAGATACATCAAAAGATGAGCCTCCTATTGTTGATGTGGAGAGTTCAGGAGGGGAGAAAGCAAAAGTTTACACAAGGAGATCCAGGACTCCCTCTCCAAAGGACACTGTGCCAAAGGCAAATCCTCCGCCAAAATCACCAACTACAGAACTATCCAAGGTTGTTTCTCCTCCACCAAGCGCACCTGAAGAGGAAATTACGGAGGAGCATGACACTAGCGGAGAGGCGGAGCCATTCAAGGAGGGGACACTCTTTGGTGAAGCAGCTGAGCTCGAGGCAGAAGAGGTTGAGAAGCTCCTTCTCCTCTGGTGATGTATGAAGATTCTCCAGAGAATGGCCGAGGTGACGGATCCCCTGAGCAGAAAGAGGACATCCCTGTTAGAACCCCATCACCAGTGCAGGAGATGGAGCCTAAGGAAGGGGATCAAAGTGAGCAACTTCCTGAGAAGGAGGAGGACAAAATAACCGCAGAAGAAGAAGAAAAAATGACAGAACAACCAGAAGAAACAAGAACATAGGAAATCCGAGTAGAACCTGTAGCCCTGGACTGGCTTGAAAAGGAGCTTGCAAGGAAGAAGCAGGTAGTTGTCAAGGATACTCCCTTGGATTGGGATAAAATGCTGTCTAAAATCGGCAAAGGGAAGAAAAGGAAGGCCGCTAAGGTGGTTTCAAAGGTGGAAAGAGATGAGGCCAATAACAGGGTTATCCATATTTCCACCCTTGCCGCGGACAAAACAAGAGAAGATGTCACCAGTCAGGACTATAGTGTGCAAACCATCAACCTTGGGCCTGCTTCCATGGAGCAAGACATAGAGGAGTATGAGGGGTCCAGGGGTCCAGTGCTGTTATCATTGGCAGGTTGAGGAAGGAGACCCAGACTAAGCATGAGCTGAGAAAGGAGAATGAGAGACTTAAGAAATGTTTAGAAGAGGTAATGAAACCACTGCAATCCCTCCACCCTTCTTCAGTTACTCCGGGCTTCCTGCCCAAGGAAACCATCTTCGGGATTGAGAAAATGAAGACCTCAGCTCAAACCGCAATAGATTGGCTAAAGGATGTACAAACAAGGGGAGATGATACAATCAAGGACATCCTTTTTGTAGGGAAAGATGTAGTCCGAGCTAAGGAATTATTGGAGTATGTGCTATCACAGGACAAGGAGGACATTGACCTCTTGTTGCAGAAATCCAGGGTCATCCTAGGGCATGGAAAAGAACAATTGGCTGTGGATGGAATCATTCCTTCCTCCAGATTAGATGAACCCCGGGAATGGTTTGAGGCTCTGCAGATTAGGCAGAAGGCTATAAAGAAGATCCTAAAAAGGAAGAAGTCAATTGATGGTAATCTTACTGCAGTGTATGATGGATGCATTGCCTTCTTTGAGGTCATGACCGGCAGGAAGAAGATTGCTCCCAAATATCTGAGTCTGGAATAGCTGAAAGAGTGGTGGCATGAAGTTTATGCCCCGGATTCTAAAGGTGTTGTAACAGGCCACCAGTTAGATGATGCAGCCACATATCTGGCAATGATGGATAAATATAGAGCCAACAAAGAGGATTGGGATAGGGTTGTTGACCAATCAAAAGATGAGATTGATTCTATTAAATGTCGGCTTAAAGTATTGCCTTTGCCACCTATCACCGAGTTGGATAGAGCATTTTTGAGGGTCCAAGGGTCATCGGTTCAGAGAAAGGATAAGGGAAGTGGTAGTTAATGCCTATTTTGAGATTTGTGCTTCCCTATTATCATAGGGCATGCATTGGACCATACTACATTGGGGACTGTGTCAAGGCCGACCTTGATGGTGAATGGCATTTAATGTGTGCCTTAGTTTGTTTCTTCCTTGGCCGACTTGTTTTGGGCGGTTATTCTTATTTTGTAAAAATGTTTGGCTGGGCCGACATGCCTTGGGGCTTGCTATACATAGGCATTCTTGCCTCATTGTAAGGGGTTAGACATTAGAAATTAAGGAGAAGAGACAATAGAGTTAGAGCATTTTGTGAGTTTCTTGAAGCAAATACTGTATCAAAATAGTGGAATTGTTGCAACATTTTGGTGATTTAATACAATTGAAGACATTGTGGCTTTCCTGGTGCAATCTCTTGTGTTATTCCATCTTGCATGGTTCCTATTGTTTTATCTTTAAAATTCCTTGGAGATTTAGGGTTTAGTGTTCAGAATTAGATTAGTTTTAGTTTGATGAATGATGTTTATGATTTTATATTTGGAATGTTTGTAGCTATCTTTGGTCTATACTCCTAGTAACTATCTGATTGTAGTAGGTTGGTGAAGTCAACCTGGACCATATATTTAATGTGCTTAAGTTCGATTGTAGATGAATGTCTATGATTTGAAAATTTGTATACCTCAGAAGATTGCACCGTTCTTGTAAGATTGCATTGTGGGTTGATCAAGAACTGGTTATTTGAGATAGGTCCATTCCAGATATCTGTCATTTACATTGTTCATTCTAGGAATAGTTTAGATTTTTATCAAATTCTTGCACCCTCCATCTTTTGCTATTTCTTTATTATCTGGTTAGATTTAGGATTGGAGATCATCACAATGCAAAATCTGATAAATTGAAAGATACAGTTTGCTTGTAGTAAGGTCCCTTTTTGATTACCAACATTTTCACATATTATCTGAGTTGTTTATGCATTGTCATGACCTGACACCCGAGAGACCTTGGGGTGATTTTCAGTGATTTGTTATTGAAAATAACCTTTCAAGAGAGATAGAATATTGCATTATGTCTGAGTTGTTGCTGTGCAGAAAACACCATCAACATGTCTTTTTTTGTTTCCATTAGGTAAGGAATCAACGTTACTTTTCATCTCAATAAGCCTTTAAACATTAATGTCAAGGGTAGATAGAGGCACACTAGGATTAAGGACATGAATGAAAGTGGCAAGATGAGAAATGGAAGTGGTGTATAAATTTGTCATGACATAATAAATGAGTGTGGAGTGACAAAGACTTGCGTGGGAATATCACAGTGAGGGGAACATGGGAAGTGTAAACAAAACTAATGAGAACTAATGTGGAGACAAGAGGACTATGTGCATCATAATACTTAAGTAAGCATAAAGATGGGGATCTAGGAAGGAGAGAGGAGAGGATAAATTTGGGGAAGTTGGTGGAAGAGGAGAAATAAAATTGCATAAGATAAATTAGTATCCTCTTTTAAGTACTTTCTTTCCATGAAAACTGATAATCAACATATGAGTATATGAAGGAGATCAATCATTGTACTAGGATTAATATTACTAGCCAAATTTGCAAGATCCAAAGAAAGGTTGTGTGCATCAAAGCTATATCTTGATTACCATTTTCTCAACAAGGGCCTTATGGTCAAATGATTCTTCTCCATTATGATAAATCTAGTATCATGCATATTCCCAATCATACCAATTTTAGCTTGATTCACAACCATGGTGGGATTGAACTATGACTTCTTATAGTTAGAAAAAGAGGATGATTTTGGTATTAGAAGGAAATAAGGATCGAACAATGTTTAGATTTGATTAAGAAATTAGACAATGAGAAAGCACTTAAATCTAAAAACTAAATAAGATTCAAGAAAACCTTTAAACTACTTGGGTATCAAAGAATGATTTACATAATAAAAAGTTGAAAATTTACAAGTAGAAATACCAAGTTACAAAAACAAGAATAATTGTTATGGTAATAGAAAGAGAAAATGCTTCCTCTTTAAAAACATGTTTATTAAGAGTTCTAATTTACATAGTGTTGAGAAGCACATAATATAATAAACATGATTCAAGTACCAAAACATTAAGTATGATGATTGGGATGAGAGGATCAACTTGGGGAGGATTATTATAACATCATTAGTTGGAACTTTTTAATTTTATCTCTTTGTGTTCCGTGTTGTTTTTAATGTTCTTAATTAGAGTGCGGATGATGTTAATATACATTTAATGATGCATTTTGAAATTTATTTAGTAAAGGTCTCATTTTGTACATTTTTAGTAATTGTATAAAAATTTGGAATATTTTGGTTAATACATCTTATTGGAAAACCATTCATTGAAATTTTTTGAAGTCCACAACCGAATGGTTTGTGATGACCTCTTGCCTTCAAGAATTTCTATTATGCTCACCAATTTCAAACCATTTTGGGGTTCTTGAATGTTTTTAAATTTTAACAAACTCATTACAAAAAGATGGATTTTGAATTTCTTTTTCTTTTTCACATTTAGGTTCTCTCTTCTTATGTAATTTGGAAACACATTGAGTTTCATTGGTTCATGTGAGATATTTATAACAAGTATGCAATGAAGTCAAACTTTATTATATTTGATTCAAGTAATATGACATATTTATTTTGCTTTCCAATCTATAATTTTTTTATGTTCTCAAGGCTATATAATTGAAGTTCATTTATGTTAACAACTATTAGATTAAATATTTTTATCCTCAATTATTTTCAAATGATTTTACACTTTAATCTTTGTATTCTTATTCTTTCTTTCATCGTTTCATTTAAAATTTGAACCATTTAAGGATGCTATGTTATAGATTATAGTTGTCTTCCAATTCTTTTTAAATCAAGTTAATAGTATGAAAATATTATTGATGAGTAGATGAATTATTACAAGTTCTATTTTAGATTTGTATTCTTTTATCTAGATATATTGTTACCAGAGAATACCATTTGTTTTTAGATTATTGTATATATGTACAAATACTAGTAATGAGATAAAAATTAAAATTCATTTAGCCATGAGGTGCAAGCAGGGGGATATATGAGAGTGAACCATGCGTATTGTATTGCATGAGTCTAGAAAAACTAAGATGAACTTGAGAGGACCCCTAGTGCATATTCTGACAGTGATTGCTATTCTTTCCAGCATGCGGGAAGAAGTACATGGTGATGTTCCCCTTAAACAAATACAAGATAGTGTGACCAAAGAAATGATAAAAAGCACTTGTTTTCCTTTTTATCAAAATGTGTGTAAGGTTAGGGGATACCAGGTCACCTAGATGTGTCGATCATGCTATGGCCTCATTGATCTACCCACGATTTCTAGCGTACATGGTCTATACCCAAACAATGACCAGATTCCATTGTATTTTGTTCAGCAGTTGTATGCTGAGGTCCATTTGGGCCTCAAAGTTAACTACCTAGACATTCCACCATATGTTGGTTAGGGGCATGGTAGGATTGCTGATAGGCCCACCAATCATCGAGCAGATAGACCACCCCCAATGTTTAGGGTATTGGTTGGTGACAGGTCTCCTGCTCTCACCCCAGCTCTAGCCCCCATAGCAGATGAGGTTGTTGTTGCTTCCCAAAAGGAAGCAATTGACACTGTAGGTGACATTGTGGTTGCCACCACTAGGATATCTGATGATCGTGTAGGTCAGTATTTGATATCTATACATTCCTGATCCACACCATTTTCAGCACAGTGGACCACCATGGATCCTTTTACAATGGTCGGCATCCCTACTCCTACACAACTTGATGCATTTATAGGAGATATGTCATACATGACTCTACATTGTTTGGCTGAGGACCTGTTGGAGGCATATGCTCACATTGCATTAGACAATGGGATCGGTATAGAGCATGTTAAAGATCATTTGAGACATAGAGGTCGTTCGGTTCTAGGATCCCATCACTCTCAACTGAGCACTAGTGCGCATCAAAATCCACCTACAGTTCATACGGTAGCTGCACAGACTATGGGTTTTACTGATATGTTGATTGGTTCTGGTTCATCATCACCAATGCCATCTCACCTTCATAGTCCTCTACATTCATCATTTATGGCACGACATGGGATAGATGGGATGGATGCGGATATTGATTAAAATTAAACTGATCATTTTGTGGTCCCATATGGTGGAAGCGAATGTTTCAGAGGACTTAGGTCATCTGATATCAGATGATGTGCATGTATGTGTGCATGTGCATGTTTCAATTATTTTTTCATTATTTTTTAAATTTCTTTTTAACTAGATATTCATGTAAGTTGATATATATGTGTATATATATTGTTACAAGTAGACATACCTCATATCACTCCTAACCTTGGTCCAGATCATATGCATGATCGATGTGACTCTGTGGATGAATCTGCTATCAATGGACATGTGAGTTTTCATAAAATATATATTTATGTATGCATAGATAAATACAAGTTCTAGATTGATATTTAAAAATACAAGTTCATTTTAAAATAACTTTCATAAAATTTATTTAATAAAAATTATATGTATTTAACACATCTTGTACACAATTTTGTTGTAAGGGCTCGGCACATCCATCAGTGGGACCGTTCCTCATTAGGATGGCCATTAGATCTAGGAGTAGACATTCATATTAGGCCATGCATTCTAGATTTATGATCTTTATCACGTGTATTTGATTATATGATGATCTTTAAAATAGTATTTGATATTTGATGATCTCTAACTTACACTTGCTTATATGATATACATACATTTGCTTATTTTTTGATCTTTAGTATTAGACATTAGATGATCTTTAATTTACATTTTGCTTTTATATATGTACATATATTTTCTTATATGATATATACATACATTTGCCTCTTGCTTATAATATGTGTTATGTTTATATGTATTGAATCCTTTACATATATGTACATGTGTTTGCTTATGGTTTAAACATGTTTACACATAATATATGCATGCATTTACTTTAAATATTCAATATACATACATGTTTTCTTATTTTATGATCTCTTACAACTTACAATTCCTTATATTCAATATACATTTGATCTCTAATAGAATTTTAGGGAAATCAATGCCACTTTATAATTAAGTTCATTCATGTTGATCACAATAAATATTTTTTAAAATGGCTTAAGCAACATGAACCATTGGAGATGAAAAGATATAATCTTTGACAAGTAGCGAAATTCAATTTAAATATAATTTTAAGAGATTCAATTCAAATTATACCTCTATTATATGTTTTTGACAAGTAACTTGAAATTCAGTTCAAATATAATGAAAAAAATTTAATTCAAATTATACCTCTATTATACATTTTTGACAAGTAACTTGAAATTCAATTCAAATATAATTAAGAAAATTCAATTCAAATTATGCCTCTAATATTTATACATTTTTGATACTTTAACAAAATTCTAAAATTACTAGATATGTTGTGCATAGCTATGAATTAAATAACAACAAACTCCACAATGAAATAACTTGTTTGTTTACTACTTGATTCATTTAAACTAGGATCTAGCTATTCCATGTACACTTGAATAATTTTGATTCACTTGGAGCACAAATTTTGGAGAAGTTTTTGCACATTTATCAAGGAGGCAAATATTGGAGCTCGACAACTTTTCATTTTTATCAATCAAGGAAAAATTTGGAGGATAATTTAACTAAGTTGGTAGAGGACTTGTTTAGAATCATCTTTAAGTTGAAGAAGAAAATGGGACAACAA
>VDFB02212115.1:0-19157 GCA_007258455.2 Sequoia sempervirens
ATTCATCTCACTATAGTATTAGCAATAGGACACCAAGTATAAATGCTCATGCAAGGGATATTAAATGGAAGATAGATGCAAATGCAAAATTAAGCTAAATGCAATGAAATGAATATAACATAAATTCAATAAACTAAAATAAAAAGTTATCAAAAACAAACAAGAGCAAAAAAATAGAGTTTTAAATTTTGGAAAATGCAGTTCGGAATCTACACTCGGACTAAATCACCCAGAGGGGCGTATGAGTCCCATTGAGGTTTTTTTCAAATTTTTTAGAAAATTTCAAGTGATTTTTATGATTTTTAGTTTGTATGATCTGTAACCTAAGTGAAAATGTAGTTTTTAGATTATTTTCAATGATGTAAGATGCAAAAATGCAAGCTATATGCACTTTCACTAATGCAAAATTTAGAAACCCTAGAATTCCAATTAACTAGTGCAAATCCTAATGTAATGTTAATGCAAGCAAGATCTAGGATGATGATGCACTCCAAATTAGAAATGATATGTTCTAAATCTAGGTTCACCAAAATTAAATGATGGAAAAATGGGTTTGCTTTATGGTTTAGGACATAAAACAACACACTTCACAACCATACCATTGAAGGGAAACCCTAGAGATCTCAATCTAAATTATGCAAAGGAGAAACAAATCCTCCAATAGGGATTCCCTAGGATCTAATTATAAACTAATGAGGGGTTCACCACCAAGCTATGGCTTGGAAAGACTAATGAAATGTAAATCAAAATGCTTAAACCTAATGGGATGCAAGACTTCACTAAATGACCTAAAAATGCATGTATAATAGAACAAAAAGCTAAGAGATGAAAAGTGTGCACCTGGAAACTTGAAGAAGATTGGATGGAGGCCTGGAATTATAAAAAAACTGATTTTAAAGCCTACTAGGACTCATATGTCATTCTGGGTGATTTAGTCCAAGATTAGGGTTTCTGGGCAAGAACAAGTTTCAAGTAGTGGTGAGTTTGAATTTGTAAAAATCTAGAAATTGACCTATACTAGGACTCATACACCAGAAGTGGTGTATCAGTCCAGTTAAGGATTTCTAAAAAATCAAATTCTGAAACTGCTCTTCTATGTATGCTCTATCCTTTCCACTTGATTTTTGGATTTGAAACTTTGATTTGCAACTTGTAGATGTCTTCCAATGATCTCCAATGCAAGATAACAACTTTGAACACTTGAAAAATTTCTCCAAACTTGCTCTTCAATATGTCTTCAACCTAGATCTGCAAATCACACACTAAAGAGAGGGAAAATGTTGTTTTGTTAGTGGAAAGGGGTTTGCCTTGGTCAAACCCCGTTTTGGTAATCAAACCTTGAAATGAAATGAAATAGGAAAAGAAAATGATGAATGAACAAAATGTGATGTTGCAACTTACCAAACCCTAGCAATAAAGTGTTGCAAACATGTATGAAATGGCTCCAATGAATATAGATCTTGACTCTTGCTTGAATATGATAGATCTTGAGTTGAACTCTAGCTTGAATCATAAAACCCTACGTCGTAAATGTTAGCTAAAAAAAAAACATGATGCATGATGACTTTGAAATGATGCTTGATACTTGAATAATGCTCCAAAACACTTGATAATCAGCTCTTGAATGCTCTTGAATGCTCTTGTAAACACTTGAATGCTCTTGTGAACTCATTTTTTCTAGGATATATGCTCTCACAAAAGTATTAGGTGAAAATGAGTGAAAGAACCTTGTATTTATACTTAATTATTCCAAATTTCTCAAATTTACAACACTACAAGCCAACATCATATTTAGGAGGATAAAATACCGCCAAGAATTTGAATTAATTTTAATTTTGGGCCACACGGGAATTTCATACACCCAAGGTGGCGTATAAGTCCCATTAGGCATAAATTATGGGACCATTTTAAAAAATGCTTAGAAGGGTGTAAAATCCAAATTGAGACCCAAAACCCTAGGTGGGACTCATACACCCAAGGTGGCGTATGAGTCCCAAATCACTAAAATTGGGCCACACAACCTATAAACACCTAAATTATGATTGGATGTTGATTTATGTCAGGATTATCCTTAGAAAGATGCATTAAATGAGGCTTGTGGATGCAAAATAAGGCCAATTAAAGCATAAAGAAGCCCAATTATTAATGAAAACCCTAGAAAAGTGTGAAAGTGTGTTACAACACTTTAAATAAGGCACCAATAAGATTATTTAGTTCACAAGGGCCCAATACCTAATGTGAATATGTTAGGCATATTACAACAATAATCAAGGCCATGTTAGGGAGTTATTTTTTTGTTATTATAGGTACTAGGCTAGGTCATGGGGATACCCGTGAGTCAACAAAGAAAAAGATTGAACCTATCCTTTTCTAAAAACAAGAAGGTAATTATATTCTTATTGTTAGTTTATATGTTGATGATTTGTTGTATATGAGTGACAATTCCAAGATCAAGGATGAATTCAAAATTATTATGATGAATGAACTTGAGATGAAATATTTAGGTCTCATGCAATACTTTTTAGGAATGGAGATTTATCAAACTAAGGATGAAATTTTTGTTTATGAAACAAAACATGCAAAAACTATGTTGAAGAAATTTTATATGGTTGGTCGTAAACCAATATCAACTTCAATTGCTCATGGAGTTGTGTTGTGTAGAGATGATGGTGCTAAAAGAGTTGATGGGATAAATTATAAAAATATTGATGAAAATTTGATAATTCTAACCCACACAAGGCCTAATATTGCTTATGTAGTTTCTCTTATTTCAAAGTACATAACAAAACCTTTTGAAATTAATATGAAGGAAGCCAACAAAACTTTGAGGTATGTGAAAGGAAATCTAAATTTTGGCATTCATTCCTATTGTTCTAAAGAGTTATTATAGGTGGATTTAGTGATTTCGATTGGGATGGTAATATGGATGACCATAATTCTACATCTAGTAATTCTTTGTCTTTTGGTTTTGGTTTGATTACTTGGAGCTTAAATACGTAAATCATAGTTTCCCTTACATCTACAAAACTAAAGTATGTTGCAAGATTCACTTTAGTAGGTACATTTAAGCATCATGGCATAGGAAATTTCTAGAAGAAATTGGAGAGGAACAAATTCAGCTTGCAATGATCTTTTGTGATAATATGAGTATAATAAAATTGGAAAATAATCCTATCCATCAAAGTAGGACAAAACAAATTGATTTGAAATATCATTTTATTAGAGATTTGATGCATAAGAAGAAAGTAGAGTTCAGGTATATCAAGACTGAAGAATAACTTGCAGAAATTTTCACTAAGGTAGTTACAAAGGTTTAGTTTTGACACTTTTAGATTATATTGTGAGGACCCTCTTTTCATCAAGGGGAAGTATGTTGGTAACTGATGTGAATTAGCCACTTTGCATGCTATTGACTGTCATGCACACATCAACCAATTTACTTGTCATTCACTACTATAGTTTCTATTATTTTAGTATGTTTTAATTTATTGTTTAGAAAGCTTCCAAGGATGTATTGAAAATAGTCTATTATGAGTTTTTTTTTTGTTTTTCCTTAATATTTTTCTATGCTATGAAATAATGTATTGAATGTTGTAATGAAGCTGCTTTATTAAAAAAATAATAATACAATATTTTTTTTTGCATGTGAAATCTTCATTATTGCTTATTGTAATTGATTACAACTATAAGGGAATGTATTTATCACTACTATTATTATCTCCACTATTAGGTTTTTTTAAATTATCTAGTTCACATAAACATGAACATCATCAATACCTAGGAAATATAACATGGATTCTTTATGTGAACTCTAGACAAATGAGTATACTCCCTCTTAATGGATTTTTGTTCAGGAATTCACTAAGATCTAGAAAAAATTTCAAAGTATATTTTATATACATATACCTCTGTTGGATGTTTAATAAGTTCTAGAAGATCTTCTTCCACATCTAAGGTCTTATTTTAGGATGTCAATCTTGATTCTTTAACCTTGTTGATTTATTTATGGGCATAAATCTAGATTGTTGTTTTAACATCTTATATCTTTTGGCTATTGGTTTCAATTTCAAACCTTTCTTGATTCTCTTTACATTGGTGTGCTTAATACACTTATTTTCAACAAAGATTTTCCCACACTTGGAAAAAGTTTGACATGATCATCACCAATTTCTATGTGATTTATATATGTGATTATTAGGCTTCCTTTCTCATGTTTGTATGTAGCATCCCAATACTTTGAGCATTGAGAGGAATGCATTAAAAAATATTACTCATTAATGAATCATAAATCACTTGAGAATTATTATAATGGTTAGTGTCATTATGAATTGCCAATAAATTTTTTACCATGTATTACCATATTTATTGAAAACATTCACTATATATAGTTGGCACGAGAATTCACATAAATGTTCTTTCAAATTTTCAAAAATCATAATTGTTTGTATTGCTACTCATATCATAAATACATAAATACCATTCACTATATATAGTTGGCGCGTGAATTCACATAATTGTTCTTTCAAATTTTCAAAATCATAATTGTTTGTATTTCTACTCATATCATAAATACCATTTCTTAGTCCCTCTTATCATTTCTTCCTCTTCAATATCAAAATATAACTTTTAGGTACTAAACATAAACATATTGTGCTAATATTGCTATGACATAAATGGTGCAATCATTTGAGAACTACATTCTAAATGATTAAAGTAATGATGAACATAAATGGTTATAGAATTAAGGTCTCTTATGGAAGGTTTTGAGATGGCCATAAAATTTCATTAAATATATAAATTAAACAAAGAATAAATTGAAGCACAATTGTTATTATCCCTAGTTTGATAATACATAATTAAATTAATCCCAAAATAATAAAAATCCTAATCTCAAATTTGAGCAAATGGTTTTATAATAACTCTCTTTTGCAATTGATCAGATATTTGGTAATAAATAATCCACAACTTGAACATTGTATTAAGAGGAAACATGAACATATTTAAATAAGATTTAACAACATAAACTAATTAAAGATAAAAATCATTATTAAAATTACACTCTTCAAGAGAGATTGATTTACTTGTGAATAGTGCAACAACTTCAAAAATCTTATCTCAATTTAAACACACTATCTTCAATGAAAGCTCAATCTAAAAATAAAGGGAAAACATAAAGTGAAAAAAAGAAAAAAAGCCAAGAAACAATGTATTTGATGTAAATGACCAATTTCATGCTTGATAAAGGGAAGTATATGATAGCTTATGTGATTTCAAACTAAGTATAATATTAAAATCGATTAATTCCATCTCACATGAGAATTTCAAACATTAGTTGATTTAATAAAATACGAATAAATATAATATATAAATTTTATATGCACTCTTCTCCCTTTTTAAATATTTGACTTGTGTAGATTTTTGGGAACCTAATGCTTCTCTTGCACTTATAGGGTTTTTCACCTAAAAGGAGAGATATTAGATCCAAAAATGCTTATGTGACACTCAAATTAGGATGTATGCAATGAGATATGATGTAAATGAACTTAACTAAATGCAGTAGATTAATCTAAATGACTGAAAATGAATGCAAAACTAAGATTTATGCCTTGTTTGAAAACATAGTATGATATGCAGAAAGATAGAAATAATAACCAAAAATGCAATATTTGAAAAAATAGAGGGTTGTTTCTAAGAATGTGTGCACCTGGAAATTTTTAGAGGACTAAATAACAAACTGAAAACCTGATGAAATCTAGACTTTAGCTGACTGGGACTCATTCACCAAGGGTGGTGAATCAGTCCCGAATTAGGTCTTTTCTGAACATAACTTGACTTCTGACTACCAAGGACTTGAAACAACATCTAACTCAATTCTGCATCTCAAGTGGGACTCATTCACCAAGCATGGTGAATCAATCCACCTTCAGATTCCTACAAATTCAAGATTCAGATATGCACCTTGACACTTGTACAACAAATTCTAATGGAGTCTCGATTCTAGATCTCAAAAAATCCCTAAAAAACAACTTAAAAGTGTTCATCTAATGGGGGGTTTTCCTTGTTCAAACCCCTATATTGGTAATCAAACCTTGAATAGAGAAAAATATGCATAAACCCTAGCCTTAGATGTGTTAAAGACTAGGAAAGGCTAAATCATGACAAAAATCCTATTCTATTGCTCTAGAATAAGTTATGCAAGAATGATTGAAAGGATGCAAGATCTCTACCCTAGAAACCTTAGAACAAATGAAACATGGATAAGAAATGACATGTAAATGCTAAATAAACACAATGAAAACCTTGGTCTGAAGATAGAGTAACAATGGAAGATGGAATCAATAGGAAACCAAGTCCTTAGGCATGATTTGGTGGCTAGTTGCACCTCTTCACCCTAGATTTCTTCATGATTCACCATATGCATCCATCATCAACCCTTTCCAGTGTTAGATCTTGACAATATAAGTGAGCTCCAAGACCTGCAAAAACCCTAGTTTGCTATCCTAAAACTTCAACTTTTTATGATGCAACTTGTTGTTGTATGCTTTTCACTCTTAGATAATGACAATGTGTAGATAAAAAGTGATCTCTAGTTGTGTAAAATGACTTAAAATGTGTATTTATAGGAAACAACACCTTATTTTCTTGTTAATTAGACCTAAGAGGCCGACATGCACTAGAAATAAGAATTAAATTGATTAAATTCCCGCTTGATTTTAAATTTTCCCTCAAAGGGGACTCATTTGCCAAGGGTGGCGAATGGGTCCCACTATTTCTGTTTGAAGGTGGGTTGTCGGGATATGATGTCATTAAGTGTTGTTTGTCGGGTTTTATGTGATTTGTCATGTGAAATGGGCCTTTAGATCAAAATTAATAGGTCTAAGGGGTCTATAAATGTTGTTTTAAAGGGGAAATGGTATGAAGGGACTCAAAAGTGGGTCTAAGTATGCATGAAATTGTCTCTTTTCTCAAGAGGGTCCAATTTTTGATGGCACACTTGTAAGGTTCATAATGACATTTATGTGATATGCATGAAAAATAATCATGATACTTATATTGATTGCATGCTCCTAGATTTTATCTTGAAACATTCCCTTGCTTATATGGTCTTTATTTTATTAATTGCACCATCTTAAAGGAGTAGCATAAATTCTTAATATATATATTCTATAAAAGTAGAATTGAAATAAAACATAGGGTAACAAAGAAAATTTAATTTTGTACCTAGAATTTTATAAGAAGCTATACTTTGGAAATATTTTTGTCTTATTATAACTATATGTAAACTATTTCAATGCAATGATGATAGTTGTATACAACGACAAAAATATGTGTATTAGTTCTTGTTGGAGCATGAATTTATAGATTTGAGCATTTTTCAATGCATTGTTAAATGATTTTTTTTTGTCAATAAAAAACATTAGATTTTTCATTTATCAAATTCTATTCTAATGTTTGTAATATTTTTATTGATTAAAATGATAATTTTTTTATTAATAATAGGAAAATAAACATTTTCCTTGTATTATTATTAGAGAAAACCTTTTGAGGTTTTATTTCCATCATTTAAATCAAAAATTTATTTGGCTTATACTTTGGATCATAAATGAATTGGGGGAAGCTATTTCTTTGCTTTGAATATGGTGCAACACTTTTTTGCAAAAAAATATTATGAAAACAAATCTTTTCCCAAACTTTGATTCACATAAAGGTTTGTTCTTTGATGAGAAAACCAAGGTTTTATACATTTGAGATAGGTTTTTTATAGATGCAATAAAATATACTTAAGGCATGAATAAAAAATGGGTAGACTAAGGAAAATAATTTTATAACAATTAAAAAAAGTAAAGCTTTGAATTTTCTTTGAAAAACTACAAATAATTTTTTATACATTTTTCTTTCAATGGGAAAATGATAATTGAACATGTATTTGAAAACATTAGACATTTTGCATGGCCAAGGCTATATGACATAGGTATTTACTTGCAAGTGCATCCTTAGAACATTGTAAATTTGACAATCTCTCATATATTCCATGCCATTCTTCCTTCACCACCACCTTTTGCAAACATCATTGGGGAATTTTTTAGGGAGAACATGACCACTTTATTGTAAATAGTAGCAATGGTTTTGACTCTTGGAATTCTTGCAAGCTTTTGAATATACACAATAATGGACTATTTATTAACATAGATAAACTATTATCCTAGGTATTTCCTTATTCACCTACTTATCATGTGATTCTATTGAAAATATATCATTATTTGAGGGGGATAAATCTCCATGGTTTTTGATTGATTAAGCAAGGAGGGGGCCCTGACCCAAACAGAATAATACAACATTATGAGAACAACAGGTGGCAAGAGACAAAAAAAAAGGAAGCCCACCACACTTCCCCACTCCCACGAGAAAAAGCCTAACCAATACCCATTCGATCAAACATAGAAGTTCTACCAACAGTATCAAAAAACTTTAACCCACTATTAATAGCATCCATCCTACTTAGCTTAATAAACCTATTAAAATATATTGAAATTGTTCATGCTGAAACTAAAATTATTATCAGTCTTACAGATAGTATATAATAGGCCCCAACAGTCATTAACCAAAGTTTGAAAGATAAAAAAATTGACCATCTAAACAAAAAAAAAGAATAACAACACAAAGCATCATAATTATGCTTCATTGATCAGTTTCCATGTTGTTAGCAGGTCCTCCACCATGTCCTCCATTGCTTCCTCTGGCTCCATCTTCCTAGCCAAGTCCTCTTTCTCATCCTTTTCTTTTTTCTTTTGTTGTTTTTTAATTTTTCCCATTCCAGAAATAGTGTCCGTTATCGCCTTCTTCATAATAGCATTGACCACATAGCATAAAATTTTAACATCCTTTTCCAGGGTTTGAATCCTACTATCTTTGTCTTGTTCTTGCATTGCTTCCTCTAAAACTTGTAGTCTCTCCTCAATCTTTCTCTTATCAATTATTTCAATAACTTGAATTCTACCATCCTTATCCTTCCCTTTCCTCCATTTTTCCAAGGCATTCAACATTTCCTCCAATTTTTTGACCCTCTCATTACCAACTTCTTCAACCTTTTCTTCCTCCTTGTCTTCTAATTTCCTCCTCTCTTGACTGTCCATAGCATTACCACCATCCTCCTCCCTACTCATCTCTTGCTGCAAGTCCTCATCCTTAACCTCATTCTCATTTCTATCATCACTTTTTGTTTCTGAATCTTCACCCAAGCTATTTAGGACCTCTTCCGTGGAAGTCATTCTCCTACAACACTTCTTTTTCTTTACTTTCTTGCGGACTGTGGGTGCTTTTCTCCTTAGGGATTTGTGAGTTCTTGTTACTGTCTTGACCTTTCGGCGCTGCCAAAGCCAGTCTTTTAGACCTTCTCCCACCCAGGTTAGATCCTCCTGTCTCATTATCATCCATAATGGTAATCATATTTGGGTCCTCCCCCAATTCACACAAAAAAAAATTCCTCTTCTTTTTAGCCCCTAGGTCCATGGAGTCATCCCTTCTCTTTTCAAGTGTAACAACCAGCAGATCCTTTCACATAGCCTCATCTAGTTTAGGGAATTTCTTTTTTAGGTTTTTTGGCTGCAGGATGGGGAGTGTCTTTAATAAGCTCAATTTTCACCAAGCTTTGGGGTTTTATATTTTCAATCAATTTGAGGGTAGGGTTTCTCTAAATAGCATTGGCTAAAACAAACTTGCAAATGGATTTAATGAGTCCCTAGTGTAAAGGTGGGTTGGCACCATGAGTTAAACTCTGGTTCAAGGAAGAAAATAAGAAAAATAGAAGATTGTTTTTTTCCAAATGTCTTATATAGTTGAGGATGGGCAAATGATACACATGGATAAACTGGTAACAACCTTCAAGGGTGAAATATTTCATAACTATAAAACAAACATTATGATATGGTAGCAAAAGCTTAATTCTAGAATAGCCATTTTGAAACCTTTCCACTTTTTTTTTGTCTTTAAAGAACTTTTCAATGTAATCTTGACACTTACCGTTGCTGACCTTGGCCACTTTCTTTCCTTCATAAGCCAGTCCTGTAGCCTATGCAATTAAGTTTGTTTCCACCTTAAAATGAATGCCACCCAAATTAACCGTGCCATCTCTCCAAGCATTGAAAAATTTGGAGCTTAGTTTTTCATTATAGCCCTCCATAGCAGAAAAATAAGGAGTGAAACCTGCCCTCTCAAAGAGAACCCAAAGTTCCTCATTGTTTCAAACTGACTCATATTTATGGGGTTCTGTTCGCTTCCTCAGACCTCCCATGGTGCTTTCTTGACTCTAGAAATTTGTGGGCACAAGCATAAAATCTCTTCTTTGGCCTTCGTCGTTCTCAATGATACCTAAAGACAATTCAAATATCTCATTCCTAATGGCTATTCTGTGACTCCTCATTTGAAACGTTAGTAGCATAGGGTTTTTTCTCTGAAGTATTGAGAAACTAAAGCCTTGATTGTCACCTTTTTGCATATCATCATTAATGATAGTGACAACTCCACCTCCCTTTCTTACAATGATCACACCAATTTTAAAATTTCTTTTATTTTCATTGTACATACGAGTTCATCCATCAAATCGGGTATCAATCTCCAAATTTTTCCTCATGCCATTTATTTCCTTAATTAAAACCGTCTTGTCAAAGTACATAACTCTACAACCTAGCTATCCTTTCCAATTTTGGCCTTTCCTCTCATTGAGACTTAACAATCCTTTAATAACGTGCATCCTTCTGCACCTTGTCAGCTTGCCATCATGCATCCAAATGGTCCACATCATCACTGGACCCCTCCACCTATCACTTTTATCAATGATTAACATTCCCATCAATTAATTTCATTATTTGAATATTTCTTCCTCCAAGTCTATCAGCCGCCATAATTTCTTTAATTTGGTTGGGTAACCTAGAGAAGTCCCAAAAAATTAAAATATCCTGATTAACTCCTAAGTTGGCTATAACATTCATGACCTTATTTCCTTCCCTTAAGGAATGGAATATTTTATAGTGTTGGATATTTTGTATCATACTTTTATAATCTTCCAATAGGTCCTTGATTTCCCAAGGGATTTGAGTCACACCATTAAGAAAATCAATTATCAACTTAGAGTCTCCTTCTATAAAGAATTTGTTGTACCCCTTCTCTCTAATATGTTTTACTCCGATCCAAATAGTGTAAGCTTCAACATAGTTGTTCATTGTTGTTCCTAGTCCTTTGTTGTACCCTGCTAGAAAGGTTCCTTTATCTTCCCTGATCACACCCCCAACAACAACCTATCCCAGATTTCCTTTTGAGTAGTCATCAAAGTTGCACTTCACCCATCTTGGATCCAGGGGGATCCAAATAGTACTCATTCTTATGAGTTTATTCATCCAGTTAATATTATTTAAGTCATGGGATAATCCCCATAGTTGTTTTATACTTAGTTCTTGTTGTGTTGGCCCTTTCTTAGCATGACTATATGAGCAACTTTCCAAATTTTCTTGGATTTTTCTTTTTACAATCATACATATTTCCTTGCTTTTCCTTGCAGTATCCCTAAACACCCTATTATTTCTTTCTTTCCACAAGCCCTAGGCCAAGAATGGGGGGATTTGATCCCAAAGGTCTTTAATTATAAATTATGGGAATAAGGAAAAAAGCTCCATTCATCCACAAACATTTGAACATTGGCCAGGAAGACCCAATCCAACTTCAACATATTAAGAAAATAACTAGCATCCTTATTTCTAAGATATTTTGCTTTCAATATTTTGGCCCAATCTTTTTCATCTTCCAGGAGGAACCAACCCATTTTTTACCACCAAAGCTTTATTGAAAAGTTTTAATTGCCTGAATCCCAATCCTCCATCTTTCTTTGAAGCACAAACCTTTTCCCATTTGATAAGTTCCATTCTTTTCTTTTCCTTAACCCTTGACCATAAAAATATTCTTTGAATTGTTTTAATTCTGTCACCTATGTATGCTAAGATATTAAACATTGATAGGTAGTAAACTGGTATAATCTGTAGTGAAGCCTTTAAAAGTTGAATTTTTCCAGCCAGGCTTAGCAATTTACCTTTCCAGCCAGCCAATTTCCTCTATACATTCTCCACTATATAGTTTCAATAGTTGTTGTTTGGTTTTCAAGAAAAAAGTGGTAAGCCCAAGTAGGTAGCAGGTAACTCAGCCTCTTGACATCCCAAGATTCTTATAACTTTTTATTTCACAACTAGGCTGGAATTAAAAAATAGATCTTGCTTTTATGGTAGTTTATACATTGGCCAAATTTTTTTTCATATTTTTTCAAAATAGATCTCCAATGTTTAGCTTCAACCATAGAAGCTTCCCCCATAAGAATAGTATCATCAACAAATTGTTGATGTGAAGCAGGGGGTAAGGAAGAGGCATCATAAAATCCTTTCAAAGATTTATTATTAAGTTGTTTCTATATGTTTCACCTTGAGGCCTCAACCAAAATAACAAACAAGTAAGGAGACAACGGGTCCCCCTGTCACAAACCTCTACCAACTGAGAAAAATCCATGGCAAAAACCATGAATCAGAACTGAATGCTTTGGAGAAGTGACACAAACTTTTATCAAATTAAGGAATTTCCCAATGAAGCCAAAATTTTCAAGAACAACAAATAAAAAATTCCAAGAGACCTTGTCATAGGCTTTGGAGATATCTAACTTCAATGCCATACTTGGCTTTTTACTGTAATCCATAGAGTGCAAGATCTCATGAGTATATATTGTTGCTTCGAATATTTGTCTTCCTTGCAGAAAAACCTTATGATTTATCTCTATCAGTTTTCCCAGAACTAATTTCGGCCGATTAACAATAATTTTTTAGCAAATATTGTAGGTTGTGTTACATAAAATTATAGGTCCATAATCATTCATTGAAGCAACCTCATTAGTCTTGGGAATAAGTGTTAAAAAAGTAGTATTCATCTTATTCAATAGTTTTCCTGATCTGAAGAAATCCTTGACCGCAATAAAGAGGTCTGAGGACACAATATCCTAATAAACTTCGAAGAAACTAGGGGGAAATCCATCTGGACTTGGTGCTTTGAAAGCACCAAAGGAGAAAACAAGTTCCTTTACTTCTTTCATGGAAACAGTCTTAGTTAATTCTTTCAAGTCTTCCTCAGTAATAATTTTAGGAATAACCTGCAACAACTCCTCGGGCTCCTGATTATCAATGATAGGGGGCTCAGGATAGTTCAAAAAGAAAGAAACAACCTCCCTTGCAATTTATTCTTCCCCTTCCAATCGGGTGCCATTTGATGTGGTTAGGGATCTTATTTTGTTTCTTCCTCTGTGCTTCAAAATCTAGACTGGTGAAAAAACTTAGTGTTTCTGTCCCCTTCCCGAAGCCACTGAATCCTAAATTTCTACTTCCAGAAAATTTCTTCCTTCTTACTTATTTTGTGCCATTGAGCTCTCAACTCCCTTTCTCTGGTATAGATATCATCATCACAAGTTCAAGTCTCCATTTGATCTTGAATTTCCTTAATTTTTAATTTCAATTCTTTCTTGGTGGTGAAGATGTTCCCAAAGGTGTATTTGTTCCACCCTTTGACCTTTTCTTTGATTATTTTTAATTTATGTGTTAGCCTAAACATCAAGGTTCCAACACAAGGTAAATTCCACCATAATTTCTCAACTAGTTATTTAAAGTATGGGTGGAGGGACCACATGATTTTATATTTAAAAGGATATGGTTTTTAAATCACTCTATCCTCCCATTCCAAAAGAAGAGTATTATGATTAGACCTTGTTCTAGGAGAGGCTAAAAGGGAGATATTCTGCATTATATTCTAGTTAGAGGATATCAAAAATTTATCCAACTTAACTTGGATGAGTTGATTGCCTTGTCCCCTATTAGTCCAAGTGAAGAGAGAACCAATAAGAGGTATTTCCATTAATCCAATTGAATCAAGAAATCTTGCAAGATCAATCATACTATCCAAATAATCAATTAGACCTCCTTTCTTTTTAGATGGATATAGAGGGGAGTTAAAATCTCATCCAAGCATCCAAAGCTCATATTTTTTGTTTTCCATAACTCCTTCTAGCCTTTTCCTTAGTTCCAGTCTATCCAATCTCAAGTTAGGGCCATAGATATTTCCCAGGTTCTAATTAATGGAGGAGTCTTTGTCCTCCATGTTGTCTAAGAGGCTATTCTTATTATTGTATTTTTGTTTGCCACCGAACCTTGAAGAATTCCAAAAAGTAGCAATCCCTCCAAAGGCACCATTTGCATCATAGGCTTCAAAACTAGGTCCTAGCCAAAGCCACTTTAGGGTTTTCTCAAAACTCTCTTTTTTCATCTTAGTTTCTTGGATCAAAAGGATATCCAGTTTCACCTCAGCTAGACAAGCCTTAAGAACATGTTGTTTATAAGGGCCATTTAGACCCCTAACATTCCAGGACAAAATATTCATTGATTAATTCAGACAAAAGAGTAGTATCAGTCTGATACTACCCCCAAAGGGAGTCTTTACTCCCTTCCTCTTTGTTTTGTTCCCTGCCAGGGAATCAAGAGTTTTTTGTTTCCCTTCCACCACATCCTTTTTTATTTCTTTAATTCTTGTTTCCTTTAATTGGGGTCTACCTTGTTTGTTATTTCCTCCTACATCTAGTTTTTTCTTCTTTCTTGATTTGGTGTTTATCCATCCTTTTTCATCTTTACTCTGTGGTGTGTATTCCTCCCCCAAGTTAGATTCTTGAGTTGGAGACACTATCTTTACCTTATGGCTTATTATTTCCCCTTCTTCCAGTGGCTCATTTAGTTGTTTTCCCTCATTGTTGGAAGGAAAAGCCTGCTGGTTCTCCAAAAAAGGTGGGTTGTTGGTTCCTTGGTAGCTTCAGAGAACAACCTTTCTATATTTTCTTTCGGAACATCCTTCTTTGGGGTTTTGTCATCCCCAACATCTTCTTGATCAGAATCAATGGCTTTTTTCTGTGAGTAGCAAATCTTTATTTGGTGTTGAGGTTTCAGGGTCCTTTGATATGTTCAACAAGGTCATATCTTTCAAGGAGTCACTCATCATGGTTATATACAATTTCCATTTTCTTATTTGTATTAACAAAAAATGATTTTTTTTTCTTGTGCTCTTGGAACATATGTACTTCATATGATAAGAATCCTAACTAGCATATATATCTTAAATTTAAGATTTATAAATTACGTTGCGATATATCGAGGCGTTTAATTTTTCAATTTAATATATCTATATTAAAGTTGAATGATGAAAAATTAAACATCTTGATATATCTTGGAACAATTTATATATCTTAAAGTTAAGATATATATGCTAGTAGTAGTCATGGCACAACACATAACATGAATTAATATATAATTATACTATATTATTTTATTATATTATTAGATAAATAATAATATTTTAGTATATTTAATATAAAAATTTAATATAAGTTATGGTTAGGGGTCAAACATGGTTAGGTTCAAAATTTTATTAGGGTTGAGGTTCAAGTTTAATTAGGGTTAGGGTAAAGGTTAAAATATCATTCAATTAGGGAAAAACCTTTGAGTTAGGGTTAGGGTTAGGGTTAAAGTATGGTTAACATTCAAATAACGTTAGGGTTATTATTTAATTAGGGTTAGTCTTAGGGTTAAATTTTAAATAAGGTTAGGGTTAGTCTTAAAATAAGATTATGAATTATAGAATATAGTTATGGTTAGTAAGCAGGGAATAGGAATTAGGGCAGGTTTACATTAGGTGGTGACAGGATGATCATGTATATCAGTGGAAGAAGGAAGAATAGGGGTGGAGGGGTGGGATGGTAGGGTGGATGGGAAGGGGTGGAAGACAGGTAGAGTGGACAGGAAGAAAGAAACACCACGGAATGGAAGGGTAAGAGATATAATGATGATCATGGTTATGCTTAGGGTTTCATCATTAGAGATAGAATTAGGTTTATAATTTGGATATCCTTCTTGAGGTTCCTATGCACTTTTATGTGGAAACCCTAACCCTAGTTGAACCCTAACCCTAGTTAAACTCAAGCCCTAATTAAATCCTAACCCAAACCCTATTTGAATCCTAACCCTAATCTTAATTGAACTTTAACCCTAATTGAATCCCAACCCTAACCCTAACCTTGACTCAAAGTTTTGTCTTAAAATATTAATTGTAACCCTAATTGACCCCTAAACCTAATTAAACCCTAACCCTAACTGAACCCCAACCCTAAGCTAACTATAATCCTAACCTTAATTGAACCCTTACTCTGACCCTATTTGAACCCTAATTGAACTCTAACCCTTTTCCCTTGAATCTTATCTTGATCTTGACCCCAAGCTTTATCCTACAACTATATCCCTAATTGAATTCTAACCTTTATTGTAATTGAACCCTAACCATAAGTGAACCCTAACTATAACCCTAATTAAAACTTAATTAAACTAACCTTAATTGAACCCTTAGCATAACCTAACCTCATACCTAACTCTAACCCTAATTGAACCCTAACCCTAACCATAATTAAACCCTAACAATAATTATAACCCTAATTAAAATAGCTATAATTGAACCCTAACCACCCTAAGTGAACACTTACCATAATCAAACCTTAACCCTAATTAAACCCTAACCCTAACCTTAACCCTAACCCTAATTGAACCCTAACCCTAACCTAAACCCTATTTGTTCCTAACCCCAACCCTAATCGTTACATTTACCCCAACCTATAGCATGCAATCCTAATGTTAATCCTAACACTAATTGAACTTTAACCTAACCATAACCATAATTAAACTTTAATCAGGAACCCTAACCCTAACATAACCTTAACCCTAATTAAACCCTAACATAACCTTAACCCTGATTGAACCCTAACCCTAACCATAATTGAAGCCTAACACTAACTACAACCCTAATTAAAATAACTATAGTTGAACCCTAACCATAACCCTAAGTGAACACTAACCCTAATCAAATGTTAACCCTAACCCTAATTGAACCCTAACCCTAATGAAACTCTAGCCTTGATTGATCTGCAGCCTTAACCCAAACTCTATTTATTCCTAACCCTAGCGAGTTAACCGTAACCCCAATCCTAACTGCAACCTTTACCCTAGGCTATATCATATAACCCTAATTGAAACTTAACTTAACCCTAACCATAATTAGACTCTAATCAAGAACTCTAACCCTATCATAACCCTATCCCTAATTGAACCCTAATCTTAATTAAATTCTATCTCTGATTGAACCCCAACTTTAACCCAAACCCTATTTGTTCCTAACCCTAGTTGAGTCCTAACTCTAACCATAACCTTTACCCCAAGCTATATCATACAACTCTAATGTTAACCATAACCATCATTGAACTCTAACCTAACCCTAACCATAATTAAATCCTAATCAAGAACCCTAACCCTAACATAACCTTAACCCTAATTGAACCCTAATCCTAATTGATCCCTAACCCTAACCCTATCCCTAATTTAATCTCAATCCTTATTGATTCCTAACCCTTACCCTAACCCTACCTTTTATTGAATATTAACCCCTAATTGTAACCCTGATATAACTCCAATCACCCTAACCCTAACTCCAAGCTTTATCTTAGAATTCTAAGTGAACCATAACCCTAATTTTATGATAAAATTTAATGTGCATTCATTTGTTAAATATGGTATGGTAGTTTTAATATATTAATTTAAAAACTTATGATGAAATTTAACCCTAACCATAATCATACTTGTGCCCTAGCCTTAATTTAACCCTAACCTTATTAGAACCCTAACCCTAATAGTAATATTAATTTAATCCTATAGCTAATCCTAATTGAACCCTAATTGTAATTAAATCTTAATCTTAACCTTAACTCTAACCCTAATTTAATGCTAATAGAATCATAATCCTAATTAAGTTCCCATTATATAATTTATATAACATAAAAAATAAACTCCATAAATAACCTTATCTTTAATCAATTTTATTATATGTAACCCTAGTCAAAACCTAACATTAATTGAACCTTAATTAAAACCTAACCCTAATCCCAAGTGAAGGCTATTCCTAACCCTAAATGAACCCTAGCCTTAATTGATCCTAGAACCCTCACACAAATCTAACCCTAACCCTAAATCAACCCTAACCCTAACCATAATTGATTTGTAAAACTAATTGAACCTTAACCTTGAAAAAATGTAATCCTAACCTTAATAATAATGTTATATAAATTATTTTTAAACTATCCAAAAAATTTAAGTGTAAATCTAGTTCTTAATTACGTTATTTTTTAAAGATAGTTATGCTAGTTTTAAATACATTAATTTAAATTTATTATATTTTCTTTCTATTTAATTTTTCAATTTTAAATTACTATATTTGTGTACAATAAAATCTTTAGTAAAATCTTGAATTTATACTATTTATTTATAAATATATATTTATTTTGAATAAATAGAATATGAATTGAATAAATGGAATATGAATGATTTTTCTTTTTTTAAAATGTTTTGAAATAAAAAGCAACAAAAAAAGGGTGCTAACCTATAACAACAAGGCACCAAAGGCCATCCATCGAAAGCACACTAATAGCCCAGTGATAGCAGAAAGAACGCCATCACTCACAGCGCATCATCAAGACAAAAAGTAACAAAATACGTAAGATGGAAAGGTTTAACATGCAAGCATGAAGCCAACCAAATAAGTCCATAGACCACTAGGGGCCCATCAAGTTAAGCAAAAAAACAAACAATAAAACATAAAATAAACAAGAACAAATAGGCCCAATGGCCTAATTTTTATCCTTCCTGCTAGGAAAATCATGTAAGGTAGTCGCTCAATCCGCCATGAGGAACTCGAGTAGCTCCTTGAAATCAGCATCAAGTTCAGCACCATCCACGAACTTGTCCTTTTGAGGAAAAAAGAGCCTGGTAGCCGACCTATGCATGACCCTCACGGAAAATTGGGTCACCTCCTGGACCTTCTTTTCTAGCCTCTCCACTCTCCCCTTCAGCAAGCCCACCTGTTCCCAAGCTTGGTCATTTTCCTTGTGATCATTCTTCAAGGGATATTTTCCTTTAGCCACCTCAAAGGACTGGGGGGTGATTTCCAGTGCATTGTCATCGGAAGGGCCCTTCTTTAAACTTTCTGACACATGGGGCTCA
>VDFB02212117.1:0-44195 GCA_007258455.2 Sequoia sempervirens
ATCTTAAAGATCTTGAACCCACAACCACGGTCCTGGTGCAAACTGCCTCACGATCGGCGATCTGTTCACACGCTCAAGAAAACCCGCTCTGATACCACCTGACGAGGGAGCAAACCCGAGACACAAAAATACACTCACAAAGCAGAGAATAATATTTTATTCATAAATATTGAACTTCTTACATGCAGAGGATCTCAAATCCCCAAGCTCTGTATTACATGCAAATTACTAACTTACAGAAAATTACCCAGATCCCCTTTCACAGCATGCAAACTTCTTTCCCCAAAAAGTTACCCAAAAATTAGAAACAAGCCCCTAAATAGACCCATTTCCGTTTGGAACCAAAAACAACCTTCGAGATAAGATTTTTGACGGTTTGGCGCCAAAATTACAATTTGAAATTCAAGTTTAAATTCACGGTTGAAAATTAGCACATTTCTAAAATATGCACCAACTTAAAGGCCATAACTTCGTCAAATGGCGTCAGGATCTTCAATGATAATACCTTTTGAGCTCGCCGAAAGACAATATTCATAAAGTAGGCCTTTGGCGGACTGCTTTAAGCGTTCCATGATTTTCAAGGACCCAGCAGGATGGTTTTGACGTTACCTCAAAGCTGGGCCTTTCGAAGGTTTTGGGGCAAAAGAAAGCCCGGAACTTGAATAACTTTCAAGTCGTGAATGATCTTGACCTGATTCTTTCACCAGACTGTGTATTTTTCCATCCTGAACCTTCCCATAAATTTCTGTCTTCCCATGACTTCAAATGCAAACCTGCTAAAAATAGCAGTTGAGCAGAAAAAGCAGAAAACTGTTCTGAAAGTTGGAAACTCTTATTTGACGAAAAGGGTATCCAGAAATACAAAAACATCTACAAAAAGAAAACAACAGGAACAAAAATGGAAATCATCTTTTGGATGATGCAAGATTGCCCTCACACCACTGGATGCTCCTGCATCAGTTGTGTCCACAATAGATATAGTCTACTAGCTCTCAACAACTCGTAAATTTTTTGACAAAGTCCAAATTTAAGATTTTAATTTTAAAATATTAAATTCAAATCTACAACTATAGAAACAACTTAAATTAATTTCACAGATGCAAAACTATTTAAAATTAAAAAACGTAAAGATCAAAAGTAATCCCTAAAAATAAATAATAAGAACATACTAAAACAATGTTAAAGAATACGCCAATTGCATAGGATACCTACTCTTATCGAAGTGAGCCCAAACATAAAGGAAATGGCCCCAATTTTCACTCTTACAAAAAGATTCAATAGATTTATATTTACGATAGTCGTATTTATTGACAATTGGCGGCAACTTTACCAACCTCCGTCCAATTTTGTCTTAAAATATTGAATTTTATGCTGAAAAAAACGAAACATACGGCCATCAAATATAACATGTACTGCTCCTTCACGAAAGCAAAAATGAGCTGTCAAAGGCTACAGCATAGATATTGCAGTGGTTCATTCCAGAGGTTTTGGAATGCATGTACACCGTCCGTACACCAGATATTTTAGGTTGCGTTTTTTCTGTCACAAGATTCGCTTTCGCTGTCCTTGTCAAGTAAAGAATTAACAAACTTTCATGTAAAATCAAGATAATTACCATGGAGTAAATGTTCATAACTTTATTTTGTTGCTAAAAATACTCTGGTCCATCGGCTGTGCTGAAGTCTCTCGCTGCAAAATTGTGTTTGGAATTTATAGAGTTGTTTTTTTTATATTTTTAAATTTGATTGTGTGATTTTATGTTTTTCTTTTTCTTTTCTTTTTTATCATGAATTATGGAATGTGATTTTTAAATATTGATAAGAAAATTTAGCGTTGTCAAATTTAGAAATATAAAAAATATAATATTATGAATTATCAAAAATTGATGTTTTTCAATTATTTCTTATTAATGTCAAATGACATTTGATGTAATGCGAAACCAATTTTAAAAATTTAAGGGGTAAACTCTTTTGACTCCGATGAGATTTGAACTTTGGTGACAAAAACAACACTACATTTAAACCATCACACTATACCATTATTCTGTAAAACAATATTATATTTTTTATTTATTTTTTATTTTATTTTTAAATAAGGACATATATATAGTCTTCTATTGTAAAAACTTGGCCTATAAAAAAATAAAGAAATATCTTATCCATCTTTGACTTTATCTTTAAATAATAAAGATAAATAAATTCTATATTATTTTTATATTAATGGTGATAGTAGAATTGTCGGTCCTGATACTTATCCATGGAAATCTTATCCAAGTATTCGATGTTCTTAACTGTAGTCTTGTAGAAATCTTATCCAAATAGTCGGTTATTTATTGCGGCATATTTCTTAATAACTGAAGGGAAATAAAACATCTTTACATAATTTTATTTTAGTTTTAGGTTAAATGTGGTGGATGTTATTTTATGATATGTTTTAATGTTAATATTAAATAAATTGAATAATTGATATAAATTATTTAATTTATTAGTTGTCATTTTAATTAATTTTTTAGTGTTGAAGAATATATTTGAATCTGCTGTGTGGAATCAATTATGTGGATTCAATCTAAATGATAGTAGACTTTGTATACATGTCAATAAAGATTCATCTTATTATCTAAAATCTATATCTAATTATTGGTGATGTTGACAAACACCTTTAAAAGCTTGTTAAGCAAAAATCTTCTTCTTCTATCAATCCCTTTGATCCAAATGATCAGTTTAAACAAGATCAAAAACATGTGAAGCAAGCATGCACTATGGCTAGTTGATATTATGTTAGTGTTGGTGCCATAAAATATTTGTGACCTAGAACTAGATGATCCAATTGGGGTTTGTCTTTGTCCTTTTATACTATAGACACTTGAATCTCACTAACACAATCACGCCTAACAAACACCCACTAATTAAAATAAATCACCTAATAATTAATGTAATTTTTAACCAATCTACTTAATCAAAATTAAATTAATTAAATGATTTTTATTATTTAATAAATATAAATATTTCATTATCCATAAATATCCAAACTAATAAATAAAATTCATTTTTAACTTAAACATCGACAAATTAATTTAATAAATCATAAAATCAAATCAAAATAAATAGTTAACTAATTGTTCAAAATGGACTATAAAACTTTCAAAAAGAAAAAATAAAAATTCAAACTAGTTAGTTGTTGGAGAAAATAAATAAATTCAATAAATCATGGCTATTAAATAATAATAACCATCTTAACCTTATCCGCTCTAATGATCCTTATCAACACCCTTGAAAATCTATAAATTGAGATTGAATCACCTTTCACAAACAAACAACAAACATACCAATAAAAAGCTTATCCATTAACACTTTATCAAGAGGTTTGTGTGCATGTTAGACTAGCTAGTTTTAATTTTGTGTTAATTCTTATTTACATATTCTAATGTTGCATACTCATAGTTGACACACTAGGTCATCCCAAGCTAAGCTTTTGCTTGTAGAATCAATTTGTTGATTTATTTTGTAGGAGTTTTCATTTTGTGAAGGGTCATTGAGGTTCACACTGTGCAATTAAAGCAACTACAATTTGGATCATGGATCATATTCTATGAAGCTCTTTATAATGTAAACACACTTGAAGTAGGTAAGAGTTGTAGCTATGATCCTTTATCACACTTTCATTTATTGAGCTAATGGTTGAATCATACATGGCATTTAGTTTAGAATCACCAATATTTGTGGCAACAATACACTTGAGAGCACCATTTTTTTTGCCTTCTAAAATATTATGTCTAAAAAAATTGAAGATTGTATTCTACTCACCATATTCCTCTTTTCATGGTCTCTTTACATGGTTAAACACTATGATTTATTACATACAAGTAACACCATTTTTTTCTATAGATTTGAAAGTTTTTAATTTAGGTGGAGAGATAATATCAATCTTGGAAGTGACCACACAATGATGACCTACCTTTCTATTATTTATTTAGTGTGAATATATTGGAGTAGAAAACTATATGAGTTTTAGTTTGGACATATCTCCTTTAAATTATTTCTCTATGGAATATGAATTCACTAGCTCTTTCATCACAAAATTAGTTAATCAATAAAGGGTATTGCTAGTGGTATCTTCCTAATATAGGGTTTTGGTATGGTGGTGTATCAACCATACCATTTTCAAGCGCAATGGAGTTATGATTACTATAATATTTTTTAGTAGTAGTTGATTTAATAACATGACCATCAAAGAATCATCTTTAAACATTTAAACAAGTTGCTACAACCATCAAAGACTTATTTTTAGATAGTTAACAATTTCTTGGACCATATAGTATGTTTAATTAAAATGAACTTGGTTTTCATTTTAGTTATTTGTAATGTATTCCTAAGACTTAGAAATTCATTTACTCTCTCCTCTCATGCCATTTGGTGATCTTGAGGATGAAAATAAGTTGTAATTTTTGTTGTTCTTTTTAGTTTGTTTGTTAAATCCTAAAGAAGTGAGGTGCATATCTTGAAAATAAAATACATAGTTTTTCCTTTTTTTAATTTTTAACTTGGGTCCATTTTCTATTTCATTACCAAGGGAATGACCTCAACCCTAGTGTTTCAACGAGGTATAAATAGAAATGGTTGAATCAAAAGACACGCCTCTTGGAAGTGAAATTTTTTCATTCCAGGCTAAGTCCCCAAGAACTTTATACCCTAGGCAAGTCAAGGAGAAGAGTGGGCTACCCTCTCCTCCCAAGTATTTGACTTATTTTTCTTTTATTTTCAATAAATTATGCCTCATGTACCCTTGTGATATATCAAGGATATCCCCCTAGTTCAGCCCAAGAAGCCTGGTTTAAGAATTTTTGTCCCTCTTTTCCTAATATGCATTGAACACAAATCACCTTGAGAATTCACTCGCATCATAAACATACGAAGTCAAGGTAGCAAGCCATGGGTAGGCACTTGTAGTCCCCACATGTGTTAGGTTGTGGGTGAGGCTTTTTTCCCTACAACTTGAGGTCCTAAATGATAGCCAAGGCTATCCACTCCTCAAAGGTGATATATCTATGAGACCACAAAGATTAATACACCCACTTGATTAAATTTAGGCTTGTTTATGTGCATTTTTTTATGTTAATTTTTAGATCGACCCTCATTTCTTTAAGAAAAAAATGAAAAACTTATCCTTTTGAGCCTCAAGATCTTACTTTTTATCTTTTTCTTTGTGTGATTCATAAGTGAGTTTTCAAATAAATTAGATTTAGTGTTATGAAATAACTTGCACAATAGGAGAATATGATATGAAATATGCTGCAAATACTTGATAATAACTGAGAATGACAAGCCACTTTGAGGGGGAAAACCTCCAAATATCTCTAATGAGAACACACTTCACAACTTGATGATGAAATAAGACTCACAACCTCTTATATATACCTATTTATGCCTAGGATATCACCTAGGCCAACTTAGACACACCTATATAAGTCTTAGGATGACCTAAACAACTAAATAACAATATACTAATGATAATATGACTTAATAGAGAGTTAAGATAGCCACAAGCCAACTATTCATAACCCGATGTACACTAATATTAAGGGCGTAGCATGCCCCCCTTCTTCAAAGAAGCATTGTCCTCAATGCTAATCAAGTTTGATTCTTTTGAATGAACTCCTCATCCCTCCCATGTGGCATCTTTAACTGGTAAATTCTTCCATTGGATGAGATACTCGTGAGAGTTTTATTCTAACTTCTGTGCGGTTTGATGAATGCGCTCTGTCCAAAATGATTCTTCCTTCTTCATTGAGCTCTGTAGTGTTGTTTGAGTGGGAATATTATGCCCAATTACCTTCTTCAAACAGAAACATGAAAAACTGGATGTATCTTTGTTGTTGGTGGCAACTCTAGCTTGTAGGAAACACTACTGATCTTTTGCATGATTTGGTATGGACCATAATACCTTTGGAGACAACTTATTATTCTTTTCTTATTGCTTTAGTGAGATTTTCTTATAAGGCTGCAATCTCAAGAAGACCCAATCCCCAACTTCAAAACTTCTTTCACTACGATGTTGGTTTGCATGTTGTTTCATTCGATTTGGTGCCATGGCTAAATTCTCCTTGAGTCCTGAAAGTACATGTTGATGCAGCAAGTGGTCTTCTACTACCTGAACTCTTGGTGACACCTTTATTGATGATATGATGGAAGGAGGATGATATCCATAAAGTGCCAAAAATGGAGACATTTTTTATGAGCTATGAAAAGAAGTGTTATACCACCATTCTGCAAGTGGTAGCCAATCTACCCATTGAGACTGTTTCTTTGAAGTGAAACAACGTAGATATCCTTCCAAACACTTATTAACAACCTTAGTTTTCCCACTAACGAGGGTGGCGAAGAGCTATTAGCCAACTAAGTACCCAAACATGAGAATAAATCTTTCCACAAGTGACTTGTGAAGATATCATCATGATCACTAATAATAACCTTAGGTGTACCATGTAGCTTTTGGATATTCTCCAAAAAGCTTTTTCCACTACACTTGCTATAAAATGATGTGATAATGCAATAAAATAAGCATATTTAGTGAGGCAATCCACTACTACCATAATGACATTCTTACCATTAGATCTTGGAAGCCCTGTGATGAAGTCCATGGATACCTCTTCCCAACGTTGGCTAGGAATAGATAAGGGTTGCAAGAGACCTGGTGTCTTAATTGTCTCCCCTTTATTCCTTTGACAAACCAAACATTCAGTCACAAATTTTTGAACATCACCTTTTAGCCCTTCCCAAAAAAAATCTTGCTTGACTCGATGATATGTCTTCAAAAATCCTGAATGACCACCCACTGGAGACTCATGCAACTTTGTGAGAATATTGTGTTTAAGATTGGAATTCTTGCAAAGATATAAACACTCTTTATACCAAAGAGTATATTCCTTCCAACAAAACTTATCTAAACTACTATGATCACTTTTTAATTGTTCGATGAGATTACTTGTCGCAACATCATTTTGCCACTTTGCTTTGGCTTCCTCCACCCAATTTTCTTGTAATATTGAAAGGGAACACAATAAGGCTTCATCTTTCTCATCCTTCCTTGAAAATGCATCTACTACAATATTTTCTTTCCCTTTCTTATATACAATCTCAAATTCATATCCTAACATATTAGTGACCCATTTTTGTTGCTCTTTAGAAGATAGTCTTTTTTCCAAAAAATATTTTAGGCTATCATGATCTGTCTTAACCTTGAAGTGTCTACCCAATAGATAAGGCCTCCTTGTTTAACTGCATGGAGGATTGCTAGCATTTCCTTCTCATAAATAGGTTTTAGTTGATTCTTACCCTTTAATTGATGACTCTCAAAAGCAATGTCAACCTTCTTGCATGAGCACCCATCCCATTTCCAAGTACTATTCTTTAATTAATTTCGTGAAGTCAGGAGTGGCAAGCACTGCCAAGGCCTCCACCCTCAAATGTGTGCACTTGTCCACCTAGTGCAATCCTTCTCTCACAGAGTGGTGAGAGGTGCTAACATACGGCACTACAATTCTTCACAAATCTTCTATAGCACTGGCCAATCCCAAGAAACCCCTCACCTCTGCATTTGTTTTTGGAACAGGCTGGGCCAATAGCCTTTCTAATTTTGTTAGGGTCCACCTTGACTCCTTCATGAGAAACTATGTGTCCCAAATAATCCACCTCCTTAAGAACAAAAGCACACTTGGATGGCTTAGCACAGAGTTTATGATCTTCAAGTATTTGTAATGCTTGATCCACATGTTGCAAATGTTCTTCCCAAGTCTTGCTATAAATCAATATATCATCAAAGAATACTAACACAAACTTTCTCAAGAACTTAAAAATGGAATTCATCAAACTTTGGAATGTAGATGGTGCATTGGTAAGGCAAAATGACATCACCAAAAATTCATAATGACCCTCATGAGTCTGAAATGTTGTCTTACAAATATCTTCCTCCTTAATCCAAATTTGGTGATAACCAGATCTAACATCTAACTTGGTAAAATACATAGCTCCATTCAATTCATCTAGCAAATCATCTATGACTGGAATACGAAACTTATCTTTAATGGTGTACATGTTGATCAATCTATAATTTGGACACATGCGCCAAGTATCATCATTCTTACGTACCATCACCACAGGTGAGGAGTAAGCACTTTGGCTATGCCTGATAATTCCTGCCTCTAGCATCTCCTCAACAATTTTTTCTATCTCACTCTTTTGTATGTGTGGATACCTGTAAGGCCTGATGTTCAGTGGTTGGCTCCCTGGAACTAATTGTATGGAATGATCATGATCCCTCTTAGGAGGAAGTCCTTTAGGCATATCTCCAAGAACAACTGAGTGACGATCAATTATAGCTTGAAAATCTAGATGAGTAGGAGCATTAGATTGAGAGACTTCTAATGAACATAGTTGGGCCACAAATCCATCCACTGCTTTCTTAAGCAACTTTTGCATTTGATGAGAGCTTACCATTTGTGGGGATTTTTCCTTCAACCCCCTTAGCTCTACTACCCTTCCTTCTGATTGAAATCTCATGAATAGTTCTTGGAAGTTCATCTCAATCGTTCCCAATGTAGTAACCCATTGTACTCCCAAAACAATATATGTTGCACCCATGGATATCGCATACATTGGGGTATCAAGTTGATAATATCCCATGGATAATTTAATGCTATGACACTTCCCTGAACAACTAACTGTACCACCATCTGCAATCAAAACCGAAACTCTGGAGCTAGATATATAAAACAATTTAGACGAGTAGCTAACTTTTTGTTGATGAAATTATGAGTACTACCTGAGTCAATCAACACTGTTACCTTTTGCTTCTTTAAGAACCCCACCACCTTGAGAGTTTTTGGAGCACTGAAACCTAAGAGTGCATGAAAAGAAATGATTGGTTGAGAATCATGTGATTCCTCATTTGACTCCCTTTCATCCTCTAGTATGGGTTCCTCCTATTCTTCCTCACTTGGACCTTCAATATAGAACAATTTCTTTTCACTGCATTTATGTCCTCGACTGTATTTGCTATCACAATTGAAACACAACCCTTTTACTCTTTTCACCTCAATTTGTTGTGGAGTCAACCTAGTAGGTGTTAGGGTTAGAAATGGCAGATATCTAACAATTAAATGAAGATTTAATTAATAAATAGAGAAACTAAAACACACAGAATAAATTATAACACAGAATTTAACGTGGTTCACCCAATCCGGGCTACATCCATCAAACCACAGCCATCCAATGATTTTATTATCCAGTGCAAAAACCTATTACAATATTGCGAATAATCGTGTTTTTCATCATACTGTAACCCCCATCCGAACCCCTTTTTAACAAGATTAGAAGCTTGCAGATTAGGGTTCTACAAAATTAGGTTTTTTTCTTTTTTTGTTGATTTTTCCCTTTTTTGGTGATGACGCAAAAAAGTAGGAGGAAATTTTTTCTCGGGGGCTGCCACCCCTAAACCCCCGCTCAAGGCCCGACTCGACCCCGGACCCCAACAAGGATACATGTCGGGGTGTACAGTATAGCATGATCATTCACCACATACCAACAGTAGGTTGTGTTGAATATCCTTTCTCTCTTGTCACATTAGCCCCTTGCTTCTTAGGAATCAAATACTACTCTACCCTGTGTGCTAAGATAAAAGACTCATTTATGAAGCTAGGGCTAAACATGCATACCTCATGTTGAATGTGATTCTTGAGACCCCCCAAGAATAAATCATTCAAGTTTTTTTTTGTAATTGTATCCACTCTTACGGATAGATTTTTAAATTGTTGAATATAATCCTTAACTGATTTTGTTTGTTGAAGTTTAGCCAGCTGGCTGAAGAAGTTTTCTATCATGCTATTGCTATATTGTGCTTGGAGTTCCTCCATAAAAATTGACCATGCGACGATGAGCCCCTTTTTCCTTCGATGAGTGCAAATCCAATGATACCAAATGCATTGATTTGGTTCTAGATATAAGGAATCCATCGTGACCTTTTGTCCATTTGGGATTTGGTGTACTTCAAAAAAATTCTCCATTTGGTTTATCCATGTTAGAGGATCCTTACCATCGAACTTGTGCATATCCACCTTTGGAAATAAATTCCTAGATCCCATAGGATCCCTAAAGCTTGTGTCAATGTTAGCTGACCTAGAATTTCCACCTTGGTTGCTTGAGAACTCCTTTCTTGGTTCAACCATGTAGGTGCTTAACATGTTTCGTATGTCTGATATATCTCCTCTTAGGTCACACATATCCATCTTCATTGAGGAAATTTATTCCTTTACCTTACTTATTTCCTCATTAGGAGTAATATCCTATATTGTTACCCCATCCTTATCAGGAGTCTTCCCCAGAGTGACAACATTCTTTTTGCCCCTTGTTGCAGCCCCCGTCATGATGGGAACCACTAATTTTGAAATAAATCACACAAATGAAACTAAAATTCTCTAAAAAATTTACTATAACTTACCAGGGCCAAAATAACTCTCACAAAGAAAAATATCCAAGAAATAAGTAGATTTGCAGCATGGAGAGTGATAATTGTGAAAATTTTATTTTTTCAATAACTTTCTTATTTCTGCTCCAATTCCTCCAATTTTTTTACTGTAATCTACTTTAGTATTTATTAAAAAACCCAATAAAAATTATACTCCAATTGGAAAATATGTGCAAGATATGTAGATTCCAAAAAAATTAGAAACCCTAATTCTACAATAATTCACTTAATTCTACTCCAATTCTTCTGAAATATGGATTGTAGCTTCTTTAATATTTTCTTCAAAAACCCTTTAAAAATAAGAAATTTTTTTTCCAAAATCTGAAAGATATGTTCTTCCCAAAATCGCCTCCAAAATTGAGAAAAAACCTTGCCTCTACGGTGCCAAGATCATGCTCTTATACCACTTGTTATGAAATAACTTGCACAATAGGAGAATATGATATGAAATATGCTGAAAATACTTTATAATAACTGAGAATAACAAGCCACTTCGAGGGGGAAAACCTCCAAATATCTCTAATAAGAACACACTTCACAACTTGATGATGAAATAAGACTCACAACCTCCTATATATACCTATTTATGCCTAGGATATCACCTAGGCCGACTTAGACACACCTATATAAGTCTTAGGCTAGCCTAAACAACTAAATAACAATATACTAATGATAATACATATGACTTAATAGAGATTTAAGATAGCCACAAGCTAACTATTCATAACCTGATGTACACTAATATTAAGGGCATAGCATTTAGATTCATAAATTATAGTCCAAAACTTGATCCAAAGTTAGAAAACCAAATTCCTAACTTGAGTTCAACTCACCCATTGTCCAAAATGTCATTAGATTCATCTTGCATCTAGGTAACATCAAACCATAACAAACCATATTGCTCACAATCAAGTTCATATCAATTCATAGTTTTTTATTAGTTTTTGAGAAAAAAATTATTTGGAACATCTTGTCATACCAATTGCTTTTGAACATCCAAATAAGAGTCCAAATTTTTTCATCATGTCCCTAGTGGGAACACATAGCCAAGAAAAGTCCCAAAAAATGGATACTTCATATCACTCTCGTATGTTTCTTTTAGACCATGATGATGATAACGATAGTCCCCATAACTAAATTGAATATAGAGATGACATAGCTAAATTCTTTAAAATAGAACCCATACAAAATTTTGTCAAAGCACATTGATAATTAATTATGCAAGAACTCAAACTATTGAGAGATTGATTACCAAGTGACTTTGACCTTGAAAATTTTAACACATAAGAGCCCACTCATGCAAAGAATAGTGAATCCCACAACACACATGAAAATGACACCATTCCTGAGAATGCTAGAATTGGAGAAAAGAACAAGGAAATAAAATTTGCTAAAAATTCCCATCATCATTCCTATGATTAAAATTCAAACTATACCACTCATATTTTTAATGGCTTGGGCACCCCAAATAGTGAAAATCATCTAGACCATCAATCAATCAAGAATTTAAGGATATCAAGCATACCCTTAAAAAATTCAATTAGGTGCAACCTACGCCAAGGGATATAGGTTCAAGGAACTATGTCCCTATCCCTTTGAAATTTAAATCATACACAAACCTCTTTCCCATCACATGTTGAAATACTAGAATTTGGCAAGTATAAAGGAAAGGGTGACCCAAAGAGTTATATCTATAAACTCTACATCACTTGTCATGAGTTAGATCCTACAATGATCACTATCTACATCACCTCTCCCCTCATAGCCTAGGGGGACAAGATTTAGACTACTTTACTCATTTATCCAAAGATATAGCAAACACATTTACTAAGCTTACAAAATATTTTGTCAAACATTTTTCATACAATTTCAATCATGAACTAATGATGCTTGATCTCTATAATTCCAAACAAACATATGGTGAGAGATTTTCTTCTTTCCCCCAATGTTGGAAAAGACTAGCTAGTAGGTTTCCATGTCCTATACCCAAGAAGTAACTTGTGGAAATTTTTGTGAACCTTAAAGTTGACATGACCTTCCATTTGTAGGTCCACTACATGTCCACCTTTGACAAGATCATTGAAAAGGGTGTTCAAATTGAGATCAGGCATTAGTCGCCAAGGGCTTAGTTAAAATATTCACCATGGATAACAACAAAAATAATCAAAATGAAAAGCCTAAAATATTTTCAAAAAAAATTATAGTAAACAATGATATCATTAACACCAAACATGTGCAAATAGTGCAAAATCTATATAAAATAGTATTACCTATAGGACCACTTAAAAGGGAAAATACAGAAGATGTTAATCCACAAATTTACACGAGCCCTTGAAAAATGTGTTTAGGAAGCTCTTACAATCAAACATGATCAATTATTTCTTGCTTCCTAAGTTCTTTAATGATAGAAAATAAAAACCCATGTGGTATAAGGAGAATAAATACTAGGAATACCATTGATATAAAGGGAAAACAACTAATAAATGCATGAAACTCTAATATTTATGTCCAAGATTTGATATATCACGAAATTGAATTCAAGGGTGAAACATCATCTTCACCTAACACAAACTTGGGCATATACTAGAACCCCTTTTTGAAGCACAATCAAGGTCAACCCTCTACCAAACAAAAATCAAGACAAGATAGCTACACATAATTCCAATCTTGCAAATCCTCTCATGAATATGATTTTATCATAGGATACATTGAGCACATCTCATCACAAATAAACACATTCACAATAAAAAAAACTATATATCATGATAACACAATGAGGCACGGTCACCATATTGGGAATCCCTTTGCATAATTCTTCAGATAAATATGATCTTAAATTGAACAACTCAAGAAGACTCCTTGTTATCAATAGGAGTGCACCCGAATGCGAAAGAAAAGATGATTTGCAATCCTGTGCAACATGGGATGATTTCCAGGCCTGTGGGTTGCCTGAAATGGAAATCAACCTCTGAATTATAGGTCGGCTTCCTTTATGATTTTCTAATAACTAACTTTGACTTGGATGGAAAAGGGAAGAAGGCTTTAATTGAATGCATAAACTAAAATTTAAACTGTGGTGATGCACCTAAATGATAATGATGGCTAAATTGTAAACTAATTCACAACTATTTCCTGGAAAATTGTTTACACAATTCAAAAGTTGATCACAAAAATATTTCCAAAGAAGGCCAAATAGTTTGTCTTTTCAGAAGGAAAATAAATTCTCACAACTTGAAGAACAAATTGAATATAAGCACAACCTAAGACCTGTGATATGATGTACAATTATGAACGAGACAAAACTAAAGGTTTTGATGACTAAAACATAATAATTTCATCAAATCATTCACAAAGACACTTTATATAATTATGAAGAGGAAAACTTGATAAATTTTGAATGAAAATAGAAGGAATCTCTCCACTAATTGAAAAAAATGAAAACCAAAGGTCTATTGCTGTATTAAACTATAAATAATATGAGTTATAAAATCAATCTCTTCTTTGCAAAAATGCAAAGGCAAAATCATCAAGAACTAAGGAAAAAAGACTAAGTCTTTTCCTTATATACAATAAAGGGCTTCAAAAAGCCAAGAGGAGATAACTGAAGTCAAAATATCTGAACTATGAAGCCATCCATGAGAAAAAGCAAAATTGCTTGAAAATAAGGCCCACCAATGCTGCAAATTGAACTTAAACAGCTCAAAACTTCATGTCACAATGTATATAATTGAACTACATCTCAAAATGGATCATGAATGCATGGAGACGGTACTGAAAGTGATCTAAAAGTAAAAATATCTTCCTCACAAGCAAAGAAGAAAAGCCTCAAAAAGAGGGCCCACCATTGAACCAAACTAAACTCGGAATGTTGAAAACTCCTCCCCTTAATGTGCGTGATCAAAAGCACCCAAAAACTAATGTGAAACTGAAGCAAAGTGATAGGAAACTCCACCATTATCTCCTTTTTGCATGATTGGATCTTCAGTTCACTTTACTTGTATTTCTGCATGATCTTGGGAAAAAAGGTAATCGTATGATTAAATTTTAAAAGTAATCAATATGATTACTTTTAATATTTAATATGTATTTGTTCTCCTTTCTTTACATTTATAAGTTAAATATTAAGGTAACTATTACCTTTAATATTCAATCTTATCTTGATTTTGTCAAACTCATGCAAAAATGTAAGTGAAAGACACCTTTTAAAATCTCTTAGTTCACCTTCTCTTCTCCATCATAGATAAAATTAACAATTATTAAAAATAATCAATAGAATTTTTTTAATAATTTTAAATAAACTATACAAATAATAACTTATAAAGGAGCTTACAAAAGTATTTTAAAAAAAAATATAAACATATTACTCCTTATATCTCCTGACCCCTTCCTTAGCTTCATGGGCACCATATCTAAACATTAGATTAATTGACTTAAAATTCAATACCACGAAGCTAATAATTCACAATGATTTTGTTTAAAAGATAGTGAAAAAATTCCACCATCGAATTAGGGTTATGAGCAAAAGCAAGTGAAACCCTAACCATTTCTCATTATTCACCATGCATTTCACTCTCTACTAGCGTTGTGCCACCATGGAGAAAACTTGGGCTCAAACTTTTCCATTCCTTACTGCTTAAATGTCAAAATTTTCAGAGGGGTTTATCATAACAGTGCCCGGTAAGTCACATTTCTTTACCAAATAGACATTTTAATGAGTTTTGAGGGCCTTTATAGGATTTACAACTGCAACCTCTTTATTATCTCAGTTATTCCTCTTATCTTTGTTTTTTTATTTTCATGGCTACATTCTTTGTGGACATCCTACCATGGCGTCGCTCCCTGAGATGACAATATCCTTGAGGCATTCTATTCTTTTGTAAAGTTCTCATTTTGGCACCATTTGCTAGTGGTGTTTGGGCGCTGCAAGTCACATTTTCTTGAACTCATCCATTTTGTGCATATGCTGCAATAATTGCGTTCCATGAAAATTTGTATACATGTCTACCAATGCAATTACAATTGCAACATCTAACATACTTCTTCATCCCTTTATGCTTTAATGGATGTTGACACAATGCTTCAAGGCTTCCATTCTGGCATGAACAAAGTGTTGACAAAGGTTACTGTGCTTAATCGTGGTAAATGTTGTCTTCATATGGTATTATGTGTTATGCATTGTTGACAGTATTTACCATGATTTTGATAAAATCAAAGTCTCTTTACTTGATAACTTGTCAATATTCTCATTCTTTTAATTAAAAGAATGCATGATTTCTTTATATTCCATCTTTCAAGATCCTTCATGAGAACTTATGATATAACCATTTTCATTTCACATCTAATAACTTTATAAAGTGCATTTATTAGTAGCTTTATGGATGGTTAGTCCATTCAATCATCCTCCACAATTCTGGAGATCATTGTTCCTTCGTGGTATGGACACTGTTGTTCTCTTCAATAGTAAAATTTTCCTTTAAATGACTGCTTACTATGTATGCATTTTTGACTGAATATTGATATTCTACATGTTGTTGATTCATGGCAGAATGAATGAATTGTAGCATCATTGTATATATCCTTTTGATTCCTTACAACAGAAATGATGATGATACAATTGAAAAATGATATGCAAACATGATGTAAGATTATTGGCAGCATAAGAACATGTATGCAGACATGGCTTTCTTGAATATGTGATTTCTTATTCCACTTTTATCAGCTTTGTAGCAGCAGTCTCACTGTGGTCACTTTATTCTACATGTTTATGTCATTGTTTATGAGCTGGGCTCAACCCTTATGGGAGCCACATTTCTCACCACTCATAACAATATATTTTGGTTGAAATGATCTGATTATACCTTTATCTGTACATTAAACAAACAAGTTAGCAAAATAATTGAAGCTGAAAGCTTCCATTGAACTTTGTGCTCCCTGAACATCTACTTTTTTGATCACTTAATCATTTGATGAATGCCTGATAGGATGCAGATTACATTTTTGTCGGTAATGTAGGGATAAGGTAGAATGTGATTTTTCATTTCTCTAACACCACCTTTCAACAATCTTGTAGGTAAACCTTGGAGTTGGACCTAGAGCTGGAGCTGAACCAAGATCAACACAACTGTAATAACAATTTGTCATTCCAAGCAATGATGAATCACCTTCTCTCCTTGTTCTTATATTATTTTCAGTTGTGTGATATACATTTCTTTAATGTATTCAGTATTTGATTAAGTAATCAAATCAAGCTACTCCCATGGCTTGTGTGGGACTGTGGTTTTTACAATATGAATAAAACATTTCTTATGCAAATTTATGAGTTTTTCTATTACAAACGTTTGCATAATAATATTGGAAATTCAAAAGTAATCAAATTTGTACAGTGATGAATACTTAGCATAAAACTTTGAAATTACTTGTGTACCTTTTAATGATGAATGCAATTAAGCTCTACCTGTTTTGAGTTGTAGCTCAAAATAGGTAACAATTTGGCAACCTCTACGGAGTGTTTTCCTGCTAAGCACCATAGACTAGTTATGTAGCTTTTTCTTTTTTTTAAAGGTGCAATGCACCCATATGATTAGGGGTAAATGCTTTTGACCAGAGCTATAAACCAGAGACAAGAAACTACAAGAAACTACCAAACCCACAAGCACAAAGGCCCAACGAAGGCACAAGGCCTGCGAGCACTTTGGCCCAGCGAGGGTTTGAACCCTGGTGGTCATCACTACAACCAAGTGAATTGACCACTGAACCACACCCTTATCGGCAACCAATTATGTAGCTTATCCATTGGGCATGGAGTCCATTTTATCCTCTTTTGAATTAGAAAAACTTGTGACTCAACTGGTGAAACTATACAACAACAAACAAAAATGAAAGAAAAACTAATCATGACTCTGTTTAAGACGAAGTCAGAAAGCAGGTGCAACATTTTCACTTATTGAAATAAAATAGTACTAAAATGAAAATGTGCCATGGGGAACTTATGGAAAGAAAAACTAAAACTGAAACTACTCTATACTAACCAATGAAATAGGGTGGCTAAACAAAGCCATTAACTGGTATTGTAAAATAAATCCCCATCCTAACTAAGGGTGAATGACTTGCATGTTCATCGACTGCTAATATGGGAGAACCAACAAGCTCACATCCAATAAGACAATGCAAAACTCCTTGAAGAATGAAAACAAACTCACTTACCCTTTGGATCTAATCATGTACTTTGTTGATTTGGGGTAAATGAGGTAAATGAGTAAGTTGGACCTATTGTACTTCACTTGGGCTCTCTTATTTTGGTGTAGGGATAATTTTTTTATCTCATTTGGGTCTTTTATGGCCAAATATCTAATTGGACATCCTTTTGAAAGGATGAACTTTTTGCTGGTACTCCTGGTTTCTTCACTGATATCTGTTGTTACATCTTCTATCACAATTTCAATATGATCTGGAGGAGATGCTAATCTATCATCAAGTAATGAAGGAATGACTACTTTCACCTGAAAAGGTTGATCATATACTATTGGCTCACATGGCATCAAACTATCATCAATGTTAGAGAAAAAATCTTCTATGATATTTGAGAAAATGTTCTCATCTAATTCATAATCCTGAATTGGATTCATATGAGTCTCATCACCCTTCTCAAAGGTAGGAACTGATGTTAGTAAGCATGTGTTGTCTTCATTCTCATCAAGAAATTAAAAAAATTCTTCAAACAAAACAACTAAATCCTGAGATTCAACCTCTCTTTCCTTGTCCAAAACATGTTCAACCTGATGTTGATTGTCATCTAAGTTTAAAACAAAGGACTCAAGATCATTCCAAAACAAGGCTTCTTCACAATCGTCATTTGCATTACCTTCTAGAATTAGATGAGCAACCTCCAACTTGTCACATTTGTTGATCTCAACCAGCAACCCATCACATTGTTTAACAACTTCATACTCAATAAAGGAAGGTATTTCATCGAATAAGAACACAAAATCATTGCTTTTGATACCTTTTTCAAGCTCCTCAACCTGATGTCCTGATTGATCATGTTTGTTCACCTCCTGCTGCAAATATTATTTTCCATCATGATCATCTGGTGTAAGCATATCAATATCAAAAGTTTCCACCAGCTTCTCTTTAAAAAAAATTCCTCTCTTGCATTATTTACCTTCAATTGATCGTGCTCATCAAACCAATTATTTTGATAAACAATTGGTTCTCCTTTGAACAAAGAAATGGTATCAGGACAAGAAAGTGTATGTTGGCTCTCTTGAGGTGACTGTTCATGAAGATTCATATCTTGATTTGTTACATGTACTTGACTTTGCAATGGAAGAGGATCTCTGAAACTTGGAATGGAAAAAGTTGCTCCAGTATTCTGCTTGTACACTGAAACTTCATCTCCTTCCTAATTTTGGATTGTTGTTATATCAAGAGCCTCTTGAACTAGATTTGGCATTTTTAAGTCATGATGTTTGGTCCAAGAAGGTTTCCATGACTATTCAATACTCAACATTATAATTTGTTCTTCCTTAGCAACAAGGTGTTCTTCATATTGTCTCCTCTCCATCAGCAAGTCTTCCTCATGGAGATACACCTAATAGGCCATCTCTTCCTACTGTTGATCATACTCTTTCTTCCTCTTCATGTCTTCTATCTGCTTTGTAAAATCTAACAATATTTCCTTCATGTCATTCATGTTATTCATTATATCCCTAACCTCTTGGGGCTGATTTTGAACACATGAAGGCTAGCATGAAATTTGAGCAGGGATGGGTGGGAAGTAAACATGTTGAGCATGTTGATGTATTGTTGTTGTGTAAGAACTTGGATCAAAACCAACATTATGGTTGTTTAGGTGTGACTGATAAGAGGGTTTATAGTCAATATTTTCATTGTATGGGGGCAAATATACATGATATCAATGAAAATATGTCATTTCTACTCAATAAATGTTGGGAATCAGAATATTAAGCTTGTATTTGAAACATACCAGCACTAAAATTGTTGAAACCAGTGGATGTATTCAGAGTCGCAAGGTATAGACTGCAACCTCTGAAATGCAAAAAAAATTGTTGTATATACCAGAACAACTTGAAACTCTTGAATTCTTTCTTTGAAATGTTCTTCAGGGTCCCACTAGGCATGCCAAAACTATTATCATAGGGATTTTCACCCGCATGCAAGGTTGGAAAGCTCTACAATCCCATGTAACATAGGCCTAGTTTCACAATAGGGTACCCACAACCTGAAATTAGTCCAATGTTACACGAGATTGTAGAGCTTTCTAGCCTTGCATGTGGGTGCAAATCCCTGTGATAACACTCCTACAAATTTTTCCATCTTGGATCTTCTCAAATTATCACATGTTCATCAAAACCTATCAGATAAAGTATTGAAAGAGTTGAGGGTTTCAAACAACATTGACTCTCATTTTATGGAACTTATCACACACCTTAACTTTTTTCATTATATCACATTTAGTTTAAAATATATTTTATCGCTTTACCCCTCCCTTATTCATCCACTTCACCTTGAGGCTTTCATTACCAAAAAAAATCAAATGAGTACTTATAGATGGGAGATCTAGGCTAAAACATGTACACTATGTGGCTTATCAAGCTCTTAGGATACATATAAGAGGCTTTTCAACTCTATAAAATCACAATCAAAGCCTATGAAAATACAAAAAGGAAGATTCTTAGAATCCTCAATCTTCCCCTCCAAATTGAACTTTCTCTTTATAGCATTCTCTAACATCATGTTGATCTTGACCTTATTTTTAATATCCTCCTTTGTCTCTCATCAATGCATGCCATGCAAGCCATTTCATCCATATTCCACTAATGCTTAATTTTTTTCACAAAGGTATTGAAATCAACATCCTAGAAAATTAGATACTTTCTAATACTACAAAATTTTGGAAGGGTGATGTCAAAATTTAAAATACTATCCCATCACTGAAGTTGTAGAGACAATATTAGCCAAATTCCTTATATATCAATCCTAAATATATGACATCCACCTCACCTTAATCCACTAATTTCAATATTATAAATAAATGGCATAGTGATTATGAACTCCAAAAGGATTTCCACATTGAGAAACTCCAATGATCACCTAAATCCTATGATTTTCCTCACATGGTACAAAAAAAAAATAAGAAACTTTACAATATGGCTCTACAAATTTTGTCAAGCATGGTTTTTTCTCCAATGAGCACATTTTTTTCCCAAATACATCATGGTTACACATTGAAGAATATTATATCTCTTGTTTCAATAATAATGAGTATCCAATAGTTCCAGTAATTTTTTCCAAATATGAACTACAATAGTAAAGGCCTAGGGGTGAATGAATAGGGAATCCTAGAACCTATCCGTTTTTTAGACTATAGCTAAGCAACGAATAGGATAAATACCTTTTGGATGGATATATTGACGACCTTATTGAATTTCAAAAATTATTGATGATAATTCATTTGATGTAAATTATGTTAAAATGTTTACTCATCATGATCCTTGTGAAGAAATTTCCACTACCAACCTCTTTCTAGTTAACTTTGTTTTCATCATTACCCTTGACTTACAATATCCTACTTTCATTATTCTAGGACCAACACAACCATATACCATTAGATGAAGTCTGAAATGATGTCAAGGCTCTCCTTGAACTACTTGATGCTAAAGATAGTCTTCCTCCAAGAGACCATAAAAATGGATTCAAGATTGATCTACATAATTCAACATTTTTGGGAACAAGTAAATCCCTCTCTACATAACAAAGAAAAATAAAATAAAATAAAGTAATCAAAATTAGAAATACATATATTCAAGATGAAAAAGATGCATCATCTGATGAGGAAAACCATCTTCCACTTGCTCTATAGAGGTTACAAGATAGATCAACTGTCGTAGTTGAAGAAACCATTGTCATATATTTTGGCACCAAACAGGGTCAAAATATCACACAAATCATTACTAGCATGAAATCAAAAGAACAACAAATTAATAAGGACATCCTCTCAAAAAAAATGTGTATTCATTTGGTCCTAAGTAGATATTACAAGCTTATACATTTCTCTCATCATTCATCATTTCGTAGTAAGACTAGATGCCAAATCAGTTGAGAAATAAATCTATAAAATGTACCCCATGATCTCTCTATTAGTTAAGGAGTAACTTCAAAAACTACTAAATTTCATATTCATTATACCTATTAACTAATTAGAAGGGAACTCTGGTATTGTATTAGTTCAAAAGAATATTTTTTCATTTTTTTTCTTAGATTTCAATGATATCAACAAATATTGTCCAAAAGATGACTTCCCTCTTCCCAACATTGATCCATAATTATTTATCTTATATTAGGTTAATAAATCCTCTCACTTATGAACAATTTCTCAATATTTAATCAAATAAAGATAGCACTAGAGGATCATCATAAGATTTTCTTTGTTACACCTTGGGGAACCTTTTATTATTAAGTCATGCCTTTTGGCCTAAAGAATGAAGCATAAACTTATCAAAGATTTATTGACTGTAATATATAATGAATATGAATTCAAATATTATGCTACTGACATTTTGAGCAAGGCTAAAACTAGAGCAAACCACCACGTCATCTTGTGTCACATATTGCAATCACTCAGAGAATAAAAAGTTTTTTTGGATCTGAGAAAGCATGTCTTTGACATCACCAAGGGAAATATTTTGGGCTAAATCATCTCTCAACATGGGATTGAGTTCAATATTGATAAAGTATAAACTATAATAGGCATTCCTTTGTCATGAAATCTAACACAAATTCAACTTCTAAGCTATTAGATGATTCATTACTCAACTTTGAAACATATCAACTTCATTGGGATTATTCATGTGTAAAATATTTTGATAATATAAACTAGTATCTTTCCAACTCATGGGTGCTTGTGTGACCTAATATTGATCAACCATTGCTCTTTTATATCTTTTCTATTGAAATTTTATTCAAGTAACACTTTACACAACATGATGAACAAGGTAAGGAATGTGTCATATACTACCATTTCCAAACCTTGGTTGGCCATCAACATTAATACACACCCATTAAGATATCTTGTCTAGCTATGGAATTTTCTTCACAAAAACTCAAGCAAAACATTCCCTCACATTCTACTAAGATCATTGCAAAGATTGATCCTCTAAAATATACTCTCTAAAATGAAATTAACAGTTTTCATGGTAAGATGGGTTATGCTCCTTAGAAAATTTGAAATTAAATATGTTGATAAAAAAGAAAGAAAAGGTAAAGTAATAATTAAACAATTAGTAGAAACACCTCTAGAGGATAACAACCCCTACTCATAGAAATTTTAAATAAGTTTTTTCTTCATATTGATGACACACAAGAATGCAAACTCTATGTTTTCGGTTCTTTTACCAATCATGGTTTGGGGATAGGAATCTTGCTTATGTAACCTTAGAGAGATCTTATCCATCAATATTTTAAATTAGCTTTTCCATGCACCAACATAAACAAGTATGAGACCCTATTGGAATGTTTAAAATTAGCTATTCAATGGAACATATAACATCTTTTAGTCTTTGGGGATTTACAGTTACTCCCCAACCAAGTCACATATAGCTATCTTACCAAATATGAGAATTTTATCTACTATAATCATATGGTGAATTTTTTAAGAAACATCAATCATGTTCCTACATAAATAATAAGTTTTAATATGCAATGACTACTATTGGTTCTTTAATTGACATCTCCTATACTACAAGAGAAGAATACTATTTCGTTGAGCACTTGTTGATACCTACATATGGATTCCCTAATATAGATATGGTATTTGAAATGATTTGTCCCACTTCCCCTTGGTATCATGAAATCCACACCTACCTAAGCAACCAAACTATCCTAACTAATGTAACAATGGAAATAGGGTGCCCCACCTTATAGGAGATGGAGCACAAGGGTATAGGTTTCCTATTTCACTCTTCTTACATTCAAGGAATCCTTAGAGATATCAATCTGAATGTAGAAAGGGGGAAATATATCTTGCAATAAGGTATCATAGGGTGTGATTAAGGATAAAATGAGGTTCACTACCAAGCTAGGTATTGGAAAGACAAGAATTGAATGTAACATGCTAAGTGTTATGCAAAACCTAACTAAATGACCTAAGAAATGAAACTAAAATGTAGAATAACAGACTAAGAAAGAACAAAGGTGCACCTGGAAGAAGGATGGGGTCATAAAAAGCTTCAAAACCTTGAAAACCTATTGTTTAATAACCACTGGGACTCATATGCCAGTCTAGGCAATTTAGTCCCAAACTAGGGTTTCTGTGCCAAAATTGGAATCTCACAATGGTTGATCTGAATTCACTGAAATTTGGAAAATATGCTATACTGGGACTCATACGCCACAAGTGGTGTATCAGTCCCACTCTACTTTTTTGGAGGGTTAAGACCTAAATATTCTCTCCTATCTCTACTCTTTCTTCCACACTTCGTTTCCGAGACTGAAATTCTAATTTGCAACCTGTAGATAACTTTCTGTGAAGATAACAACCTTGTGACAACTTGATAACTTTCTTTAACCTTGCAACCTAGTCTTCAAAATCTCTCCAAGTCTCAAGACACCCAGATCTACAATCACACATGTAAAGAGAGAGATAAAGAGAGAAAAAAAAATGTTGGTTGTTAGGAAATGGGGGTTTTCCTTGGTCAAACCCCATTTAGGTAATTAAACCTTGTGATAAAACAATGAAATATGAACATGAAACATGAAATATGAAACATGAACAATGATACCTTTAATGATGTCGTGAGATGTAAATCAACAATCTAACAAGAAGTGGCAATGTGGAATGTAGATCTTGATCTTGAATATGGATATGAAGCAATGCTTGCAAATGTATCTTGAATGCTACATCACAACACTAGCTCAACAACATACTTGATGCCTTATGATCTTGACATGATGATGGATCTTAAATTGTTGCAACAAATGATGAATAAATCTTCCCTTGAATTCCTTAGAAATGCTCTTGTAGACTCTCTTGACACTCTTGTGAAGTATTGGAATGCTTAACTCTTGATATCTTATGTTGATATCATGAAGGCTTGGTAAAAAATGATTTGAGACCATGTTTTTATAGGAAATCCATCCAACTTAGATCCCAAAAGCTGACAGTCATGAAATTTGAACTTAAAACCTTGATTTGCAACTCAAAACCCTAGAAAGGGGCCAAATGGAACTCATAAGCCCAAGGTGGCGTACGGGTCCCACCAAGCTTTTTCAGGTGGAGGAAATGTCAGGAAATTGATAAATTAAGTATATTTGTTGATCTTGTCAGGATTTCGGTTGAAATAAGCCTCAGGATGCATAATATAGGGTCTTAGGGGCCTATTAATGATGATATGAAGGTCATAAATGCAAGAGGGCCCAAAACTTAAAAGGGCCCTAAATCTAAGTAAAACACATTACAACACTAGATCAAGGTGACATTAGGTCCATTTTAATGTTAATCATTCCCACATTAAGTGTGAAAATGTAGATGGATACATTTTCTATCATTACAACTAACTTATCCAATAACCAAAAATTTGTATTCATCCAACATGCTACCCCTTTCACCCTTCTTGACAATACCACATGGGTTATGATGGTACACTATTGTGATTCCTTAATATAGATTAAGCTAATTTATCACTTGCATAAGTACATGACAATAGTTGGGGGATCACACTAATATTATTACACTTGTAAAGAAATTGTTCATAACTAGTGTGTGTGTGAAATGTGGGAATTGTTAGTAAATCAACACAATCACCAATGAGACATATTATAGTAAAGATTTGAATCAAATAAACTACTCAAAATCACAGCAAACAAATCTTTAAAAATGTTCCATTGTTCTCTATTCTCAAGGATTTATTAAACCATATTGGCTCTCATATTTTGTCTATGCACTATGGTTGTTAAAATGACAACTTGAGAAACAAGATGCTATTCAAAATACAATCCAATTTATGTGATAAGAACTTAAAATGATTCTGTATATGCTCAAATGATTAGTGATATGATAATCTAAAATGCAACTATAAATCAAAACATGATTTAAAATGCAACTATAAAGTTAAGCATGATTCTATATGCAACTACAAAGAAAAAAAATGATTCTAACTATAGACTCCAAACGCTTCAATTCTCCAAAGCTATTTCTACATGATAACTCTACTCGAATGTGGGATGCAAAATACTATGGAAAAGGGTTGTATTTATAGGCTTTTCCAAGCATCTTGTGATGTGACAACAATCGACGGTCCAGATTCAAACAAGAGGGATGAACGGTGGAGATGGAGAGAATCAAGAAGAATGTTCCCTTGACCAAAGACAACATGTCAAATGGATGAAGGAATCCCTTGACCAAAGACAACATACCAAATGGATGGAGGAATCAAGTGTGTGAGAAAAAGACCATGTGTTTGAAATTTTGTTGAAGAAGTGTGTGAGGAATAAGCCATGTGTTTGAAAATTTGTTGAAAATAATTCTAATTAAAAATTAGAATTATTTAATTTCATGTGACCTTGGTGAAGTGGCATGAAAGGTTGTAGACATGTGCTTAAATTCCAAATTTGGGATTAGTGAGAATTAATTAAATAAAACAAATTTTGGAAAATCATTTATTTAATTAAATTAGAGGAATGTGATTTTAGAAATTTGGAGAATTAGAAGATATGAACTATATAAATAAATTAATAATTTATTTATACGTAGATGAAATATTAATTAAATAAATAGTATTTAATTAATTAAATATCTTGATCGATTTTAGGTGTACACATTTTTCCCCTCTTTGAAGTAATGTGTTTACACGTTGCTTCAAAAAAAAATTTGCTGCTGATGCTGAGAAAAAAATATTGATGCCCCAAACGTTGATTTTCAGGTGATGACGAATATATGCCCCATCAAGAGATAAATTGGTGATTTTTTGAATTTTTAGGATTTTTTTGGAATTTTTGAAAATTTTGATGATTTTTCGATGATTTGATGATGATCTCAATATTTTATGATTCAGAAATGATTTTATCTCCCAAAACTGATGTTAAAGTCACCTGGTGATGATTTGATGAATTAAAGCCCCTTTGAAAATAAAATAAAACATCCCCATAAAAAAATGCCACTTAATTAACCTTAAAAAGTTAAAAAGTTTGTTTAAAAGTTCATTTGTGTATTGGCATTTTGAAAACTTGAGAGAGAGTGATTTGTGCAAATTTGAAGTAGAATGGTGATCCCCTACCATACTCATCGTTTCGAGCATGTGTGATAGCACAACTGCCCGATGGCATACAGTCCTCCGATATGTACCCCTTGAAATTGCCTCGTGATTTGTGCATTGCATTTTCCCTCCATTTTCACATTTTGAATTCAACTTTCTTAGTTTAGTGCATAGGAAGACCGAAATAGCACATAGGGATACTGTTATAGTGCATAAAATAAAGTAGCACTTAGGGTTAGTGATTTAGCGCATTGAGTCGATGCATTAGCACATAGGTTTTCCGAAGTAGTGTATCTGATAACTTTTTTGGTGCATAGCATCCTTTAGCACTTAGGTGGAATGAGGTAGCACATGTAACTAAGGGTTTCTTTTAGGTTTAGATTAGATCAATCAAATCAATGTAAAAGACAAGAACCCAAAGTGATTACAAAGTGCAAAGGAAGCGAAATGTAAAAGAAAAAGTATACCTGATAATTGCTGAAGCTTCCATGACTCACCTTCGTAACACCTTACTTGCTGGATAATGCTTTGCCCTCAGATTCGTCATGTGAGCAATCTGCAAATATATGCCTAAGTCCTACACCAAGCTTTGAAGGATTTGCATAAATGTCTAATGTCTATGCCTAGATGACCATGATTTCCAATGCCTAAACATACTAAGATTTGATTAAATAAAGACAATAATTGTAATGGGAAGCCTAAGTGTGTAAGTGAATAAGTATGCAATGCGCCTATAATACATGTGTGTGCAATGTGTAAAATGCATGTGTAATCGAAAAGTGAGAGGAAAATGACATTTTATAGAAAATGTCGTTTCGAATGGACGGGTGAGATTGCATCCTCACCAAAACCTAAAATGAGGTTCAAATTAAATCTAAGAATTCCTAATTAGGGTTAGGGAAAATTCATTAATCGAACGGTCAAGATAATATCTCAAATAATTGGATCGACGGTGGAGAATAAATGAAGAAACATTTTCGAAAATAAAGATTTTCGAAAATGAATAAGATAAAGACTAGACTGAAGATCAATTTTGGAAGGGTCGAGAACCTGCCCGATTACTTGACTCTTGGCGGAAAGTTACCAATTTGGAATTAAATTAATTCCAAATGTGAACTTTTGAGAAATAGTAAATAATCAGTTTTCGAATTATTTACCAAAATGAGCTTGTAGTTAAGAAGAGATGACATTTTAAATAATTTAATTTATTTAAAATGAGAGGAATATCAAATTTGGCAATTAAATAATTAAATTTAATTATTTAATTTAGAAGATAAGATTAATTAATTAAATAAATTAATCAAATTAGTTTATTAAGACAATTAGTGACATATTAAATAAATAAATGTAATTCATTTATTTAATAATCAGGAAAAATTAATGAATAAGGATAATTAAACAAATTTGGAAATTTATTTAATTATAGGGAGACTTAGAGAATTAGCGAGGTATTTAATAAATAAATAGAATTTATTTATTTAATAATCATGAAGAATAAAAGGACATGAATTAATTAAACAATTATGAATTATTTAATCAATAGTCGAATGTGGACCAGGGACATAATTAAATGTCATAATTATGCTAGGACGAAAGTGGTAAAAATGAAGCTTGCAGGCCTAGGTCATTTTTAGGTGTCTACATTTTGCCCCTGTTTGTCATAATGTCACTTATCACGTTGTGACAAAGAATACAAGTCAAGGCCATGCCCCAGTGCAAAAATAAGATGAAGAAGAACGACAAGGAGGGTTACGGTATGCCCCCTCGAGAGGAAAGACGGGTTCCAAGAACATGGGTGTGCTCTCGAAATTAATGAGAAGACTAGAATATGAAGAGACAAATAAATGTTAGTACAAAAGATATGGATGATGATATGGATGCAATGCCTATATGAGATGACTGAGAGAAGATGACAAGACTAAAGAAGATGTATGTTAGTTCCTAGACCAAATCCTTCAAAGCTTGACCATAGGACTTTAATATTTATTGCTCTTAATCATCATTGGGCTGTAAAAATGACACAAATGGACAACAAACACCATGATATGACATAGACCAAGGTGTGCAAGGTCATCCATTTGAAAAACAGATAGTCATAGACAAGGAATGTCCTAACTCATACTAAGGGCGAAGTTTCCCCAGTCTTTTTGTCAAGACAATCCACAGACAGCAGTCAAAGAAAATAAAATAGGCCAGGAGACGTCATCGCACCTCTAAATCCTTCATGGGACATCCTCGAGGTAGCTAGTAACATGACCACAAAGAAAAGACAGTAAAAATATAAGACAAAATAGCTAAGGTAGTCAAAAGATAAGACAAGATAGACCAGAAAGATTAACAGCCATTTTATTTTGTTTGCCAATGTTTGTTTGCCAAAGATTGATTTCTTATCAGTTTGACAATTTTGACAGTTTAAGAGTTTTGCCAATTTGATGGTGTTGACAGTTTGACGGGGCCTATTGTCAGGAAGGACACATCCTGAAAAAGGAAAAGGACATTTTGACGAGGTCCAAATCCAAGAAGGACACATCTTGAAGAGGACCAAAGAGTGACGAGACTGACATTTTTTTGACTAATATGTTTTGGCAAGTTGACTGATGTTAACTGTATGATTGATTGGACTCGGCCGGATTTTGACCAATTTTGACATTGACATTTTGAATGACTTTCTTGTGTCTAAGTTTGACTATGGCTAACTTATTTGACCAATGTGACGATTGTGAAAAATGCCATGATTTTATTTGGACCAACCTAAAAGGACTGACCTAATGTCTTAGGGACTCATCGACTAATGGCCTTGCCTACGTAGCAAATGCGCAGAGACAACGTAGTTCGACAATGAAATGGACTGACTAACATGACTGACTTTGACTCCATTTTTAGGATTTTGACATTGATTTGGATGTTTTTGTGTTTTTCTTCAGGACGTTTTATGATTTTTAGGTCTTTCTTCAGGACATTTTATGATTTTTTTGGTCTTTTTTCAAGACTTTTTGTGATGTTTTTGTCTTTTTTAAGGACTTTTTATGATGTTTTTTGTCTTTTTGTCATTTTATGATTTTTTTTGGATTTTGATGTTTAAGAGGATCGTGACAAATGCATATGACTAATGCCTACACATGAGAATCCGAGGACAAAAATGATTGTGCCCTTGGTCAAGCTGAATACCAATTAAAAGGTGATGACAACATTGTTTGACGTGGGAAGGACACATCCTGAAACAACGTGAGGACGATGACGATAATGTGACGAAAGTATGGAGGTCTACATCCGGGCTAGGAACGCAGTCAAGTGAAATTTTGGATAATGTGCTTGTATGGATTTGGAATGACTCGGTTAGGACTAGATGGGATGATGATTATCCTTAGACCATTTGATAAGGGAAAGCCAAGATAGGTGATAGGCATGAAAGGATAGGGCATGGCCTTGGTAAAAGATGGGAGACATGAGACTGATGGAATTGTCATATGATATTCAAGGACTATGTCCTATAAGGACAATAAGACTATAACGGTCAATGACATGATGTTTCGTGAATCGTGTATGACTGAAGGATAGACATATCAAGAGTTTTCCCAAAGCATGATTTATGTGTGCTAGTTTTATATCAAGACCGAGGTAAGTGGGAATGATATGGATTAAATGGTCGAATGCCAATGTCAAGAGGAAGGTCTAGGAGATGAGACAACTTGCCCCAGAGTATAAAAGTCCACATAGATGATTTATTTTACACATGACGCCTGTTTGCCAGGTTTTCATCATGGTACTTATCCAGGGCGCCTGTTTGCCAGGTTTTCACCATTGGATGAAATTTTTCTCTTTACTATTTTCTTGACTTTTTGATTTTTTTGGTGTCACCAAGATGCCTATTTGCCAGGTTTTCATCGGGGTGACGATTTTTTGATTTTTGATTTTTGATTTTTTTTTTTTTATATTGTGGATAGCCTGGATGCTTTAGATTACCACTGACTGTTCTGAATCCACTGACAGTGCTGATGTACAGACTGGTGCCATGATATGCCAATAATGACCTTGCTGAAGGAGTTGTCTTGTCAGGATCGTAGCACTTGTATACAACTGATCGATGTCATTGTGATCCTTTCTGATACTAGAGTTGGCCTTATCAGAATATGCACATCGCAATAGAGTGCCATGAGAGTCCTTGCGGTAAAGAGTTGCTGCCAAGATGTGACGGATTTGTGATGTGGGATCATTGGACTTTAGACGAGATGTAGGGTTATGACGAATGATGGTAGACGTGGAAAGATTGTTTGGACGTTTGGATGAATGACTTTTTATTTTCCAAACTTGGGATGGTGGATGACGGATTTTGGAGGGATGGCATTTGGAACCAACACTTTTATATGCCTTGATTGATGACCATTTTGAAGGAGGTGGACATGTGTTATATGTGGGAGTCCTCTTGTTTTGTGGCCCCACATTGTGATTGACTTTTGTATTTGACTTGGTGTCTTTATTTGATCCATCTTTCTTTGGGATCCATTTTAATTTCATTTGTCCACTTGTCCTTTTGTTTGATTCAATGGCCTTTGAAATTTGATTTTGATCTTTTGACTTGTAAGAATTTTGTTTTTGTTGGTTCCAAAGGGAAGGTTTATTTATGATGGAATGACAGTTCATGGTGTGGGTGGAGGGGGTGTTGGCAGCAATCTTATGACAAGGATTTCTCATGGAATCCATTTTGATGTTTATATCTGACAAAGTTGCCCCTAGTATCGAGGAGGTACGACTGACATCGTTTGATTTGCTATCTGAGGAATAGCCAAGACCTTGATGTCTGTAATTTTCCTGAAGTTGTATTAGTTCTAGAATGCCTTGCTCGTGTATGCCTAGTCCTTTGCCTTGATATTGCATGCTTTGACAGATTCTATTTGCGATGGGGTATTTGTTGTTTTGAAAGCAAGATGTTAACCCATCATTAGGTCTATGGATACTGTCACTTGTAATATTTTCATCTGTGAGAAAGCCTGCTCTGACAAAGATAGATGACCCTAGTTGATAACGTGTCTTAACTTCATTGTCATGTTGGACATATTCCTGAATGATATCTTTGGTCTGATCATGCGACATGTCAGGTTCAAATAATTATGTTGGTGCTTCGAAGCCATCATTATTTTTAGTGTCATAGAGCCCAATGGTTTTAGCTATAACTTGATCATATGCAAGCATGTTCCTAGTGGAAGATTCTTGTTTTGGAGGAATATCGTCTATGTGTCCCATGGAGGCAAGTGTCTCATCGTGGGAAGTGTCAATAGTCGAGGCCTTTAGAAGGTCAAAAAGTGTTTGATCATGAATGGCGTAAAGGTCAAGGAGTGGATCGTCTTGGATTTCTTTGTCCATGGTAGGGTCTTGGTCCAAGATGGGGTTGTCATGGATTTGGATTTCTTGGTCAATGGTAGGGTCTTGGTCAAAGATGGGGTTGTCGAAAATAGGGTCATGGGATGGACTACCTTGTTCTTGACATGAGGGTGGCATTATAATGTCATGCTTTGGTATTTCATTTTGGCATGTATCCTCAAGTTTATTAAATGGGATTTTACTTTGGACTATGATAGAATTTTCATGACTAGATGTGGCTTGTGAGGGGGTGACTTGAAAAGGATTAATGACCAAAGGACTAGGATAGGACGTGGGAACTTGGATTGGACTAGTATATGAAGGACTAGGATGGGACATGGGGACTTGGACTGGAGTAGCATGTGAAGAACAAGGATAGGACATGGAGTCTTGGACTAGATTAATTATTGAATGACAAGGATATGACATGGAGACTTTGACTGGATTGGTGTAAGGTTGATTGAAATAGGACATGGAGACTTGGACCGGATCGGTATGGTATGATGTGGGGACTTGACATGAGTTGGTAGATGGTTGATAAGGGATGCAGACTTGGACGGGATTAATAGGTGAAGGACTAGGATATGATGTGGAGACATGGAATGGACTAGCGGATAATTGACTTCCCTTGTCAAAGTTAGGATAAGGCTGATTAATGGATGTTTGTTGTGGACTAATGTCATGGATGGTGTTAAGTGACTTTTGGTAGTGAGGGTAGACAGATGGAGGTGGAAAAGTATTTATGTCAAAGCCTCGTGGTAACTTAGCCCCTTGGTCCAAAAGCATGCCTAGATACCTTTGAGGGTCGCGTAAGAATGAGTTTTCTACAAAGGAGACTATATCAGGATTTTGCGCTGTAGCTTCTAAGTCTTTGACATATACTCATCCATTTTGGTCTCTTTTTATTAATGGCTCAACAATGTTTTGTGATGAAGATGGCATGTTCATGGAAGATTGCATGTTCATGTTGTGAAATGGGTCATAAAAGGTCCAATGTTTGTTTGTGTCATAAGTGTTATTGTCGATGTTGGGATTGGAATCTTGTCCAAAGTTTTCCATTTGTCCTCTTTGTCTTTGAAACCTAGTGTCAACAATAAAAAGGGATTTTCTCAAATGAGGACGATGAAAATGACAACTAAATGTGAGGATGATGACAACCTATGTTTTTCGGATTTTTCATAAGGATGAAAATGCAAGACTATGTTTCCTAAAATGTTGACTAGGATGACTAGGTGATGATAACGTTTGTTTAAGGAAATGATTGATGTAAGATGACAAGGTGATCAAAGCCAAAATTTGGACTGAGGATGAAGATGATGATGTTTGACTAAGGACTTAATGTTATAAATGCAAGGTCTAGGTTCAAAATGATGACTAAGACGAACAATGCAAAGTCTAACTTCAAAATGAGGACTGAGATTGTTTTTTGATGTTTTGCTGAAAAGTCTGAGTTGTCTAAGGTCGATTGTTTGTGTCCAGATTTGTGAATGTTGTGTATATTGTTTGAAAATATAGAAAGCACTTGACAAGCACAATGTTTTGAATGTAAGCAAGCACACATAAGACAAGTACAATCCTAGGTTAGGCCAGGACAATATTCACTAGATTCCACATGGGTTTCCCCAACCGCATATCTGTAGCGTGTGAATTCAGAAGCTTGGCTGCACGGGCTCCCCCTTACAATGCACTCTCTTCTTAGGCCAACCAAGCTTCCAACCCCCATGAAACTCCCATGGCAAGTTGATCACCTCTACTACAAACTGTGAAAGTGTGGATGCCTTCACACCGACCGGTGTTGTGCTAGCAAATAGAAGGTTTTTGGCTTACTACACAAAATTTTTTAGTTCGGGACCCCCATTCGAGTGGCTATACATGGGGCAAGAGATTAATCACCAATAAGGTGGCACTCCAGCCTGAAGAGGTTAAGCTCAACAGGCTTTAAGGGAGTACAACTCTTTCCGTATGACACATCCACACTCACAATCTTAGGTTTTCCCTTAAGATTTACATTTATATACCGGTCGGGGGTAGCTTGGCTTTAGCTCCATTGCCGGTTTGAGTCGCGTTGGGGTGATGAAATCCCCAAGCAGGCCCAATTTCTAGAGTTAGTAACTGTTTCTCTTACACCCAAGATCGCCCGAAAGCACAAGGGGAGAGGATACTCCGATATACCAAATCGTCAGGTAAAAATAGATAAAAACGGGTCTGGTTTTCTGATCACCAAGTTTTCACAAGGTGAGAGCATACTCCCCTACCATTTTACAAACACATTCAGACATAGTAAAACAAAGGTTCATTTTAAATTGCACCAAAATAAAATGTGTACTATACTAATAAAAAGGCAAGCACATTATTTTGATGTTTGATCTTTGACAATCGAACCTACAAGACAATATGTTAGTAGCTTTAGTGTTTGTCTTCAACCCACGAAAAGTAACCACCAACAAGCTCAAAACTTAACAAGAATTTAAAGCGTAGATATCCATGGAAAGCTAAATGACAGACCTTCAAAACTCAAAAAACGTTTTCTACGATTCTGCACAAAAAAAACATTATAGACAAAAGGAAACACGGGTTTTAACAGTTAAAGCTTAAAAAACCATGATCACTAAAATAGAAATAACTTTCTCAAATCTTAATAAAATCTCAAACCGTTTGAAATTCTAGAAAGCTAAGACCGAGATCTACAAAACCCAGAAAATGTTTTAAACAATTTTATGCGCCCATTTTTTTGTGCTCAAAAGAAGGTGACGAGATTTTGTAAGAATTCTTGGCTGTAACCTGCAAAACAGTGAAAACAAACAAAAAAACACAATTTTTTCTACAAAATGTCGGGTTCACCAATGTAACTAAGGGTTTCTTTTAGGCTTAGATTAGATCAATCAAATCAATGTAAAAGACAAGAACCCAAAGTGATTACAAAGTGCAAAGGAAGCGAAATGTAAAAGAACAAGTATACCTGATAATTGTTGAAGCTTCCATGACTCACCTTCGTAACACCTTCTTACTTGCTAGATAATGCTTTGCCCTCAAATCTGTCATGTGAGCAATCTGCAAATATATGCCTATGTCCTACACCAAGCTTTGAAGGATTTGCATAAATTTCTAATATCTATGCCTAGATGACCATGATTGCCAATGCCTAAACATACTAAGATTTGATTAAATAAAGACAATAATTGTAATGGGAAGCCTAAGTGTGTAAGTGAATAAGTATGCAATGTGCCTATAATACGTGCGTGTGCAATGTGTAAAATGCATGTGTAATCGAAAAGTGAGAGGAAAATGACATTTTATAGAAAATGCCATTTCGAATGGACGGGTGAGATTGCATCCTCACCAAAACCTAAAATGAGAGGTCCAGATTAAATTTGAGAATCCCTAATTAGGGTTAGGGAAAATTCATTAATCGAACGGTCAAGATAATATCTCAGATAATTGGATCGACGGTGGAGAATAAATGAAGAAACATTTTCGAAAATAAAGATTTTCGAAAATGAATAAGATAAAGACCAGACTGAAGATCAATTTTGGAAGGGTCGAGAACCTGCCCGATTACTTAACTCTTGGCAGAAACTTACCAATTTGGAATTAAATTAATTCCAAATGTGAACTTTTGAGAAATAGTAAATAATCAGTTTTCGAATTATTTGTACCAAAATGAGCTTGTAGTTAAGAAGAGATGAAATTTTAAATAATTTAATTTATTTAAAATGAGAGGAATATCAAATTTGGCAATTAAATAATTAAATTTAATTATTTAATTTAGAAGATAAGATTAATTAATTAAATAAATTAATCAATTTATTTAATTAAGACAATTAGTGACATATTAAATAAATAAATGTAATTCATTTATTTAATAATCAGGAAGAATTAATGAATAAGGATAATTAAACAAATTTAGAAATTTATTTAATTATAGGGAGACTTAGAGAATTAGCGACGTATTTAATAAATAAATAGAATTTATTTATTTAATAATCATGAAGAATAAAAGGACATGAATTAATTAAACAATTATGAATTATTTAATCAATAGTTGAATGTGGACCAAGGACATAATTAAATGTCATAATTATGCTAGGACGAAAGTGGTAAAAATGAAGCTTGCAGGCCTAGGTCATTTTTAGGTGTTTATAGTGCATTGATGCGATGAACTAGCACATAGGGCGAATTGGCGCATCGGAAGCCTGTTCTAGCGCATAGATGAAATGAAATGGCACATTGGGTAGTTTGGCACATAGAACCTCTGTTCTAGCACATTGATGAATTTTTATGGCGCATAGGGTTTTTCAACGCATAGAAGGAATATTCTAGTGCATTTGTGAAGTTTTATACCAGATTGACGATTTTCTTGATTAGACTCCGTAATGTCAATGATGTTTGATCGCGTCAGCCTGTGATTTGATGGTGATTGATGATGTTGATAGATTAGATGTCCATTGATCTCATGATAGGTGAGATTCAATGATCGGATGATGATAATTGACCTCATGATAGGCGAGGATCAATTATAGGTTGATTGATTAAATGACCTCATGATAGGCGAGGTGCATTAATTGATTGATAAACTTCATGATAGACGAGGTTAAATTGATTGATGAACCTCATGATAGGCAGGTGCATTGATTAATGAACCTCATGATAGGAGAGGTTGAATGATAGATTGATGCTCATGAGATTTGATCAAAGTCTCACCGGAGCTAATTAGATTGATAGGTTGATTGATTTTGATTGATTGATTGATGGATTGATGTCGATTGATTGATTAGTTGATTGAGTGATTTATTTGATTGGCTGATTTGCGATATTTTGTGATGATAGGAACCGTTGACGAGCTTATAGATTAGAGAGTGCTTCCCGAGGACATGGGAGTTGATTTGACACCTGACGCCACCTAAGGTAGCCATCATTGTATGATGTGGTTCGTCATCCCTTATTGATATGCCCCAAATTAGGGTTAACATGGGTTTACTGTTAGCTTTAGCGAAGAGGTGGCATAGTGAGCATAACACCTTCCATTTTCCCACTGGTGAGATCACAGGTACTCCCGAGGATGTATATCGAATTTTGTGGATACTCGTGGTTGGAGAGCTTGTACTATATGATTCTCGCGAGCAAGGCGGGATAGATGCACTGTGCAGGGTGTTTGAGGATGATACCATATGCGGCTATGAGATTCCCTAGAGGGACATGGTTGATGTGTATGCCACATTGCCTTATGTGTTAGCTGGATTTATTGGAGGCTTCCTTTGCCCTGATCACAGGTCAAAGGGATTGTTAGTTGGATGGGGGCAGATCCTAGAGAGCATGATTGCTCATGGAACTCGATATGCATGGGGTTGTTGTATGCTTGCACACTTGTACCATGATTTGCATCAGGTTGTTTATTTTGGAGGGGCAAGTTTATCAGTAGGGGTTACATTGCTTCAAGTCTGGTCCTGGGAGCGCATAGTAGTTGCATGGCTAGTGGGAGACAAACAATAGCCAACCATGAGGCCATATGTACACATTTATGCTGGTTGAATAGCTCAGCCTATGCTAGGAAAAATCGAATACTGGAGGAGGACCCTGGATGATCTTGAGTCTGTAGTATGGAGGTCCTATCTGGATTGTGAGCAGTGGCCTAAAGATGACATGGAGATGCCATTTTTGTGTTAGTCGATTTATCTAATTGGTCAGACCCGTTTTATTATTGAGAGATTTTTGCTACTGCGGGTACTCAAACAGTATGGTAGAGTGTAGGGGATGCCCCAAGGAGTGACCCACTATGCATGACGATGTCTGGATGCTACAGATTGGGGATTGATTTTGTCCTATGATGCAGCAATTTAGCATTTCTAGGGTTTATAGACCGTCCCTTGGGATGTTCATCCAGATATTACTGATGCTCTGATATCATAGGAGTATGCTCAATACATGTTAATGCATCCATTTCCACATATCACCATTTCAGATGAGCCAACACCATTGTTAGAGGAGGGAGTATTAGGTCATGGGAAGAGATGGCGAAGAGAGGAGGTGGAGGAGGAGTTGGAGGAGGAGGATAACAGTGATGACGGTGATGGTGATGAGAGTGATGGGGGAGGAGATGAGGGTGGTGGAGGACCAGGGCCAGATGTTGGAGAGATGAGAGTGCCTCGCAAGAGGCAATCATTAGTTTCCCCCTCTTAGCAGCGCATGGAGATCAGACTGTCAATGCAGTAGCTGTAGACACAGATAGTTGCACTTCATGTACAAGCTCAAATGTTGCAGGGTCAGCTAGAGCAGGTGCAGGCTTTACTAGTGCAGGCCTAGGTGCAAATCACTATGTTGACAACAGAGCGGGATGTAGCTAGGAAGTAGGTACAACATGTGTAGGCCTAGTTTACCCAGGTTTAGGCCTAGGGACAGGCATAGGGACAGATGCAGGGGAAGATTGACACTCTGACTACAGAGAGGGATGCCCTGAGATGGTAGGTGGAGTAGGCTGAGGGCCTTACTGATAGACTATAGCAGGATACAACGGCTATCGGGTCATCAAACTATTTCAGAGAGGTACGTCATACTACTCAGGAGGCTGATTTCTACAGAGTTAGGTATCATGATGCAATTCCTCCCGAGCGGTGAGAGAGTTTTGCACAGTCTTGGTCAGGAAGGTCCCAGTCTTGCATTGTTAGCATGAGTGTTACACAGCTACTTCCTGGAGATAGGAGAGATCTTGGTGAAGGTCTATTAGGTAGAGGAGGCCCTATTCATGTGATTCCAACACCGTCTGGGGGGAGCATGACATAGCTTTGATTTCTGATTTGTTGATGCATTTTGGCCATGTATACACTTCTTTATTCAGTTGAGGCATTGATGATGTACCTCTTGATTATGATACACTACCATTTATTTATATTGATGTATCTCTTTATACCTTTGGATATCCTTGTATACTTTGACATTATGATTTTGAGGTTATATGATATGCGGCAATGATTATGATCTATGTGTCTATATAGATTTTATGATGGATTCCTATGATGGATGCATTTAATTTCTATTTGATGATGATGGATCATGATGATTGTGATGGATACATTTGATTTCTATTATTTATGCTATTGGATGTTCTATATGATAATAATATGGTATGTTATGGATGCCAATGATGATGCAACTGATATGTTATGATTCTGCAATGCTTTATGAATGATCTCGATATGATGTATGTGATGGATCCTATTATGCCAATGAAATGTGATGCATTTTATGTTTTTGTACCTTTCTAATGCAAATAGATGATGCAATGATTATGGGATGAATGTATGATAATGTGATGGTACCTAGTTCTTATGTCTTTATGTTGTTTATATGATGATGCTTATGTGATGATGATGCTTAAGTGATGATGATTATGGGATGTATGCAATGATGATTATGTGATGTATGCAATGAGGATTATGTTATGTATGCAATGATGATTATGTTATGTATGCAATTAATGATTCTATATGCTTTATGGATTTATGCCTATGCTATGTGAGATGGATTTTGGTTATGTAAATGATGTGTGATGATATGTGATGTTTATACTGATTATGTATGGATGTAATGATGATGGGATAACATATGGATGATGTTTTGTAAGATGAATTATGATTATGTGATGCAAATGATTATGCTTAACTAAGCTTGCAAGACTTCAAAACTTCTACGGTCTTAAGCTTAAATGAGTGAATCTATCTAACTTCCAAGAGATGTGGGAAGGTTGCCATTAGTTGATTATTTGTTAAGTGAATCTTCACAAAACCTGACAAACTTCCCAACTTTCTCAGAAATATGAAGAGACTCACTCATTTAAGCTTAGTGGACCACTTTCTTAATGCAACTATATGAAATGCTTTTGATTATGTAAATGAGATGTGATGCATGTCTTTTTGTGTTTTTTGATCCAAATATTATGATGTTATGCATGGGTGGGTGAATGATGTGATAATTTTTTCTAATGTATGCAAAGGATAATGCAATTGATGTGTTTTCTATATGAGAATGATGTGTTTTTTGGTAATGTCAAGTGTTCTCAATCCATTAGTGTCAGAGATAACATCATTGTGAAATTGCTACAGCTTTGGAAACCCTATAGATACAGATGCAAGCTAACATGGATGCAATCTAACTTAACCATGCAGATCTAATATGTAGATGTTGTCATTCGTAATAGTAGATTTGTTGTGCTTTTTATCATATTGAGTTTTTAAAATGTTGAAAGTGAGTACAAACATTGATAGTATATATAGACCATGATGACCTAAGTACTTCTTCCATGATTTTTGATATTGCAAGTTAACACAAGCATCTAAGTATAATTAAACCGAGATGACCTGAGTATTTCTTGCGTAAACAGACAAGAATTAACCATTTTCCTATGCAAATTCGGAATGTCATTAGTGATACTTTGTAGAGCACATCCTGTGACATTTTGCACAGTAATAATGATCAACTCACAAATAGCAAACAAAGAAAAATCATACTCCTTCCTGGCTTCTCTAGTTCAATACATCATCAAGGTGCTCCAAAGATATGATAACAACAATCAAAGTTCAATGGTTGAACATTCATGCCACAATGATAAATCCATGATTTAGAATAACAATCATCCATTTGAAGTGTGCTTTTGGTTTGATTGATTTGGTTGTTTGATATGGATGGTTTATGTGTTCATGTTTGTATGATTGATGTTCAATGCTGAGGTGCACTATGATCATTATTTTGGGTTGTGTCGTACTACTGTTGTTGGTATATTGGTTCAAGCTCAAAGTTTATTGCCCCTAGTGAGTTCAAGATTTTTTCCCCAATCTAGGGTGAGACATGACCACAATTCCAGGATATGTACATGAAGCTTTTTGATGATAAGCAGATAGATGGAAAAAATGAATGGCGAAAGCGAATGATCGACATGCTCAAATAGATGGAAAAGCTAACCTATCACAAATAGCACCTGTTGCCAGGTTTTCACTACTTGTTTTTATTGTACTTTTTTATATTTTATGATTTTTTTAATTTTACGATTTTTCACTTTTTTTGTATTTTTCTCTTTTTTGCTGATTTTTTTGTATCTTTTCTCTTTCTTTTCTTTTTTTGATTTTTTTTGTTGTTACCAAGATGCTTGTTTTCTAGGTTTTCATCAAGGCAACCATTTTTTAAAGACATTTTCTAATGTTTTTGTATTTTTTCAAGACTCTTTCCAATGCACTGGATGATTCAAGTGTAGAACCTTTTGAGATGAAAGCTATTGAGGGGTTCATCAAACAAGTCCCCTTCTAGTGTGGACAACTTATATGCTCTTGATCCGAAGACTGACACAATAACAAAGGGACCTAGCTAGTTTGGTTCAAATTTCCCCTTCTTCTCTCGATCTTGTTGGTTACAGGGGTTCTCTTTCAGGATTAAATCACCCACTTGAAATGTTCTAGGCTTTACTCTATGATTGTAACTTCTAGATATCCTCTTCTGATAGGTTTTCGAGTGATCCATTGCATGTTGATGATGCTCATCCAATCGTTCCAATTCCTGTCACCTAGACACTCTATAATCCTCATCTAAAATGATCCCCTTTAGTGACACTCAGAGTGACGGTATTTCAACCTCAATAGGTAGAATGGCTTCTTATCCATAGACTAGGGCATATGGTGTTGCTCCTGTGAGGGTGCAGACACTGGTTCTGTAAGCCCATAAAGTAGGGTTCAGTTGAACATGCCAATCATGTCCAGCCTCATTGATGATTTTCTTCAAGATTTTCAAGATAGTCTTGTTTGAGGCCTCTGCTTGGTCGTTTCCTTAGGGATAGTATGGTGTAGAAAACTAATGTTGTATATGGAACGTCTCACAGAGTTCTTGGACATCTTGATTTTTGAATGGTTTTTCGTTGTCCATGATAATGGATTGAGGGATGCCATACTGAGAGATGATATAATTCAGGATGAATGATGAGATTTGCTTTCCTGTGATGGTGGTTAGGGGAACCGCTTCAATCCACTTTGTGAAGTATTCTATTGTTGTGATGATAAACTTGTGTCTGTTGGATGAAGATGGATGAATCTTTCCTTGAAAAAAAGGCCATTTTGATGCAAAAGGTTGCAACTCTTGTGCCGGTGCATGTATCAAGTTTCCATGGATTTGAAATTTTGTGCATCTTTTGACGTATTGGAATGACTCCTTCTCCATATTTGGCCATTAATACCCCAAACATAGGAGTTTCTTAGCTAAAGTTAGGCCACTTGAATGTGTGCCACAAATACCATCATGGAACTCATGTAAGGTGGTTTCAGCTTTGTTACATTCTAGACACCGAAGGAGAGTACCATCAAGACCTCGTCAATAAAGCACATTGGCTATTAGGGTGTGTCAAGCTACTTGTTGGATGAAATTTCATTTTTGGTCCCAAGATAAATCGAGAGGGAGGGTATTGTCTTTGAGATAAGTGTAGATTTTCCTGTAGGTAGAAGCGTCAACCTCAGCTAGATGGTAAATAACTTGGGCTTCGGGGTTTTCATAGGATGGGTTGAACAGTTGTTCCACCATGAACTCATAACGAGCTTGTTTCTTAGGAATCGATAAGAGAAAAGTAATGGTAGCCATGGCATAAACAACTTTGTTGTTGCCTCTAGGAATCTGCTCAAATTTTATCTCCACAAAGTACTTTTTGAAGTCATCAACCATTCTTTTATATGGCATTAATTTGTCATCTTTTGTTTGGTAATCACCATTCACCTAGTTAATGACTAGCTAAGAATCACCATAGACATGCAACTCTATGATCTTCCACTCAACTTCTACTTTGATTCCAATGATCAATGCTTTGTATTCGGCTATGTTGTTGGTGCAAGGGAACATCATATTGTAGTATTTGGGAATGGTATGTCCTTGTGGCGAGAGAAAAAAGATTCCTATGCCTGATCCATGTTGTGTATAAGAGCCATCAAAATACAACATCCATTGTTGTGTTGATACTATAAGGACATCAACATCTAGAAATTCAATGTTCATTGCATGATTGTCTTGCAATGGTGCTCCAGCTAGTTGATCTACTATGGCTTGACCTTTGATGGATTTTTTGTCCACGTATTGGATGTCAAACTCACTCAATATCATGACCCCTTTAGCTAGTCTTCCTATTAGGGTAGCTTTGTTGAGTAGATACTTTAATGGATCAATTTTAGTGATGAGTTTAATGGTGTGAGTCAGTATGTAACACTACTAGATTTGACACCATTTTCTGATGGGCGTTCGTCAGTCGTTCGACAAATCTCTGTCGGAAGAACGACGCAATGGAGAAAATCTTTCCATCGCTATTTTTTCATCGGAAGGCCGACGACAAATTAAATGTCGAAATAACGGCGAAGAATCGTCAGTCGGAAGCATCGTGAAATACCTCAGGATTTTGTCAGAATATCGACAAAACCTTTGTTTATCCACCAACGAATTACACCTAAAGTTCGTCGTCAGTTCGACGAAATGGGCAAGCAGTAGCGTGGAAACAACATGGAATGTTCGTCGAAATAGCGACGAAATACTAAAGTAGTAGCGTCGAAAGAACACCAAAAGTTCATTGAATGTGCGACGAAATAGGCAAGTAGTAGCGTCGGAACAACACCAAAAGTTCATCGAAAGTGCGACGAAATTAGCAAGGAGCAACGTCGAAACAACGTGAAAAGTTCATCGACTTTGCGACGAAATTAGCAAGGAGTAGCATCGGAAGAACACTAAAAGTTCATCGAAAGTGCGACGAAATGGGCAGGGAGTGGTGTGGTGGCAACGCCGAAATATCGTCAGAATGGTGACGAAATGGGTAGGGAGTTACGACGAAACCATCGTCGTAACTATAGAAACTTCGTCGAGCGTTTCTGTTGATTTGTCGGTGGTTATGTATATATATATATTCATGGAAATGTGCCATTGTGGAGACTGACGACTAATCATACATACAGACTGCATATTGGTTTGGTGTTTGAAATGATGCATTTCTTATATTCAAAAGTGCATTACTTTATTGAGCTTCTCTTTGTTTCGAGAATAGTT
>VDFB02212118.1:0-13098 GCA_007258455.2 Sequoia sempervirens
TAATTTGCTTTAAACCCTGTTTTGTTGTGATTTGGGCAAATTGGGAATGTCGTAGTCTTTCAAGTCTTCCAGACCAATTGTAAAAGTGGGGATTGTGATTGTTAAAGTTAAATTCTTGAGTTAGCTAAGGTTGTGTACATGGTATTTGCGTGGTGTTTAGACACTTTGCTGTATGAACATAGTCATTGTTGTTTGTTATGAAAAGTGTAGAAGTTCTTGTTGTATTTCTGTACACCTTTTAAACCTTAGTTAAGAAAATCTAGAATACCTTTGTTATGTTTAGGGGAGTGGCTTTTTGTAAGGGCCGACACACAAAGTGGTGTCAGGGTAACTTTCAAAGAGTTAGTAAGTCAGTGATAACTAAATAACACAATAATTAGAATTAAATTCTTTAACAAGATGTCTATGCCTCACTTAATGACTCTTGAGCTAGTTCAGTCTTGAGTATAAGATGAGAAGGTTTGGAATGGAAAATCGGTGTCTTGTTTCTTTAAAAGACATTCGATTCCACAATGATTTGCAATGGGGCCGAGTTTCGTAAGAGGTTACCAGGGTAACCCAAGTTGGGGGCCGGAACCTAGGAAGAAACACCAGGGTAACCTTTGCAATATTGTGATGACACTCCACCTAAAATAATAGTTAACCTTGTGTACTTAGTACATTCGATTGTCTAAAATATGGAAGCAATGTAACCATCAGTTAATTATGTACTTGTGTTTAGGGTTAATAGGTTATGTCTAGGTAACCATATTACTATCTCCTACCATGGGGGGTGGACCTATGGGTACCACATGGTTGGGTGGAATGTGCACCTTACTCCGTTGGGTCCCCAGTTTATGATCATGGCAATGAGAGCTTCATGGATGGAGAGCTCATGCTTGGAAACAAATGTACTTTCTTTATTGCATTTTTGTTAAACTTGTATTGTAAAACATCCCTCAATTGTATATGAGGTGAACATTTGTAAATGTAAATTGTAACTATTATTTGAACTACCTCATTAGATGAATGAGTATTGTAATATCTTGCCAAATGCAATGTAAGAAATCATGTTTGTACTTTATATTACCTTGAATGGAATTTTCATATGTTATGCAATATCTATTTTTAATGCTTATGTTAATTCATTATAAGCAATGCGAAATACTAAAGTCATCTATGGAAACTCAAGTAGTGTAACGTCACGTAACTTAGTGAATGTATGCAACCAATTAAGTAATATTAATACTTTAAAAAATTTATTTCACTATTATATACACAAATGCAACATTCTTAGGTTGATATGATGGGGCATTACATTTTCAATCTTAGTGTCCATGATAATTTTAGGAGGGTTTGCATAAATCTTAGAAAAACCTTAGAAAGGCCAATAGGGTCCTTGCAAAAAGGATCTATACTTTCCTATTCATACCCCAACATGACTAGAGGAGGATTAGGATCCATAACAAATAGTTTCTATCCATTTATCAAATTTATGATGTACTCCAGGTATGTATCACCAAAATTCCCTAACCTTGTTTCGTGAATATCTATCATAAACTCAAGATAATTGTAACATATGATATATACCTATGAAAAAATATTTTGACCATTGTATTTGCAATATGGTCCATGTAGAGACACATTCCATCATTAATGAAGAAACAAATTCAAAATACTTGTTGTAACCTTTTGGACCATCATACATGATGGGTGATGTTTCTCTTTGAGTTTAATCTTAAATTCATCTTTGAAAAATCTTAAAGTCATCTCCCAAAAATCAATAAAATGATAAAGTCATTGTTGATTGGTTTGCTGCACCACTTCCCATACTCGTGCAGCCCTCAATACATTATTTTTTTATGAGAATGGTTTACATGTTGGTGCTTCCTCTCTTTAAACTATTTTTCAATAGATCTAAATCTATTAAATATATATTACATCATAATATAATGTTATAGATTAATAAATAAATCCAAAAGTAGATAAATTAGAAATTAGAAATTATTAAGGAGAAATAGATTTATAAACCAATACAAATGAAATAAATAATATCCTTTTATCATCCCAAAGAATAATACCATTTTCATTGAGTTGTAATTAGGTAAAATTTAATATGGTACCAAGTGAATGTTGCCTAATCTTGTGATAAAACTGCTTTTCTCTAAGAAGGAATCTAAACAAATAAAGAATTATATAGTCCTTCAAATTTATTATCTACATTTTTATTGAATCAAAATTTTGGTTTATTATCAAAGTAATGGATTAAAGAGATTTTATTATATTTAGATAGGCTATTTTTGTTCAAGTTTTAGCGAGATTTTCATCAACCAACCACCGAATTAGATTTGTCGGCCAAGGGGTGTTGGCGGTGAGGAGACCATTTTGTGGAAACATGGGCATTGGTAATTCACGTGGAGTTGGTGGTGGTGGTGGAGAATGGTGTGGAGTCATAGCGGGGAAGGTGAATGGTAAGTGTTTATTGGCAGGTGCCAATGCATGCCTACAATAGATTGTCTGGTGAGGAGCAAAAGTAAAATCACCATTATTGAATGTTGGCGTAGGAAAGCAGCACTTTGATTAAGTTGCATTGTCGAAAGAGCCATTGTGGTGTGGGTTTGATACTAGACTATTGTTGAAATCATCCGCTTTGGCTCCATTTTTTAGCAGGCTGGAGGGTTGTAAAACTGTTGTGGCATGGAATCTGTAAGTCGTTTTCGATGGGTATTTTGTAGAAACTAGTAATATATTGTTCATGTCTTTGGTTCTTTGTTTACTGTTGCTTTTGATAGCAAGTTGGAGGGTTTTAACATTGGTGCACTGCGAAATGTGTGAGAAAGTATATTGATTAGGTTGCATTGTTGAAAGAGCCATTGTGGTGTTGGTTTGATAGCACATTATTTATTGTTCATGTCGTTCATTCTGTGCTTATTCTTCCTTTTGATAGTAGGTTGGAGGGTTTTATATTGATTAAGTTGCATTATGAAAATAGCAATTGTGGTGTTGGTTTGGTAGCAAACCATTGTAAAAATTGTCGCCTTCCACTCTGTTTTATAGCATTTTGGAGGGTTTTAAGGCTGTTGTGCCGCCAAATCTGTAAGTGGTTTTACATGGTAATTTTATGTGAATGATTAATTTATTTGTTTGTATCTTTGCAGTTATACACATTTTGGAGACTTGAAAGAGATAATTGGTCTATATGGATGGTTCTATTACAGTTAAATCTTTTTTCTCTTGCCCAATAAACAAGGCTATTTTGTTTGAAGTTTTCACTGGGATTTTCGTCAGCCCATCCGCAATTTGGATTTGCCAATGCTAGGATTTGCGAGTGGGCGGGGAGGGCACCGCTTTTTTTTTGTGGTGATGTGTGCGTTGGTAATTATGTGGGTTGGTGGCAGTGGAGAATGGTGTCATCATTACAAGGAAGGTTAATGGTAAGTTTTTGTTGGCACAAGTGCCAATGCATCTTCCTATTGGTGCACAGAGGTGCAAGCCGAAGGAAATGCTATAATGAATGTTGTCATGTGGGAAATCACACTTTGATCAAGTTTTATTGTCAAGAGAGCCATTGTGGTGTGGGTTAGATAACAAACTATTGTTAAAATTGTTGCCTTTCACTCCATTTTTTAGCAGGTTGGAGGGTTGTAAAACTGTTGTGCCGTGAAACCTATAAGTCATTTTCGATGGGTATTTTGTAGAAATCAATAATTTATTGTTCATGCCTTTCGTTCTTTGTTTATTGTTGCTTTTGATAGCAAGTTGGAGGGTTTTAACATTGATGCAAGTTGTGAAATGTGCGAGAAATTATATTGATTAAGTTGCATTGTCGAAAGAGCCATTGTGGTGTTGGTTTGATAGCAGATTATTTATTGTTCATGTTTTTCATTCTCTACTTATTGTTCCTTTTGATAGCAGGTTGGAGGGTTTTAACACTGATGCGGTGTGAAATGTGCGAGAAAGTATATTGATTAAGTTGCATTGTGGAAATAGCCATTGTGGTGTTGGTTTGGTAGTAGACTACTGTAAAAATCATCGCCTTCTGCTCCGTTTTATAGCCTTTTGGAGGGTTTTAAGGCTGTTGTGCAGTGGAATTTGTAAGTGGTTTTATTGCAGTTAAATCTTTTCCCTCTCGCCCAAAAAATAAGGTTAGGGTTAGTAGTTTGTATCTTTGCGGTTATACCCACTTTTGGAGACTTGAAAGAGATCATCAGTTTGTATGGATGGATTCATTGGAGTTAAATCTTCTTTGTTTGACAAAAAAATATGGTTAGGGTTAGTATTTTTTTTTTTTTTTTGTTTTTTGATCATGCTTATCCTGCTCCTATGCTTTTGATTGTGGTTATTGGGCAGTGTAATTTATTTTTGTGTTTGCATATATACATTTGCGCATTCATTGAGCTCCCATGCTTTTGATTTGAATATGGTGGTCGTGTTCTTCTTAGCCTGCTAACAAATAGTAGTAATTGTATAAGAGGAGTTGCATTATCCGACATTTAGTTTTATAGAGAAATAGGGAAATTGTAATAGAACTAGTAGTAAAACATACATACATGTGTTTATCCATATATACTTATATATACAAATGTATAAACATTTATTAGCCAATAGACTATTTTGTTTGAAGTTCCTACTAGGATATTCATTAGCTTAGCTGTGAATTGGATTTGTCAATGCCTGGGGTGTCTCGGTCGATGGGGACGTCACTGGTGATTGATCTAAGTTCAAATTCTTGCAAAGAGGATCATGTAGATTTTGAACAACACAATTTATTCTTGTATAATTTGCATATATGCATTTGCACATTCATTGAGCTTCCATGCTTTTAATTTTAATATGGTTCCCACATCCTTTTTAGTTTGTTGACAAATAGAGTAATTGTATAGAAGGAGCTACATTATCTGACATTTAGTATTATAGAGAAATAGGGAAATTGTAACATAACTATTAGTAAAATATACATTCAATATTGCATTTGCTTCATCTAACTGCATTTACTTCGTCCATCACCATAGTGCAACAATCACATAATACATTAAGCCTTGGGCGAGAAAACACTTAGCATAGACAATTACTCTATTTGTTAGCAGGGTACAAAGAAGCAACTCAATGAATGTGCAAATATATATATGCAGGCACAAGAATAAATTACATGGCTATTGACAATCTACAACATCCTATTTGTAAGGATTTCCACTTAAATCAACTAAAAAGGATACTTACCCGCCCTACAACATTCAATATTGCATTATAAACAACAATGTAATTTATTCTTGTATTTGCATGTATACATATGCACATTCATTGAGCTCCCGTGCTTTTAATTGTGCAAGAGGAGTTGCATTATATGGGATTGAGTATTATAGATACATAGGGAAACTGTGACAGAACTATTAGTAAAATATACATACATGTTTTTTTGCCTATATAGATGAATATATAGATGTATAAGGTTGTTTGAAAAATGCAACTTAATCAAAGTATACTTTCCCTACCTACAATATTTTCAACTATTAGCCATATACAAGACATTTCAAACCTATATGATAATAAATTGTAAATTATTAGCTATATACAAAATATTTAATATATATTAAAATATAGTCAACTATTGCTTGTATAGAAAACATTTCAAATATATATGGAAATAAATTGATCAGTTGTGTTTGAAATTGTAACGTATGTAAACATATTATATAATCATCCAACTGATTTGAAATATTGTAGACAAACTGAGAAATTGTTGAACAACTATTGTAAGAAAAATATTATAGGCGGCCCGTTTGATGGAAATCCCATTGGAAACTTCAAACAAATAACAAACCCTCTACATATCCATATATATACAATTACACCTATCTTAATCTACAATTCAACAATAAAATTACCAACCCTACTCATATTTTTTAATGAAAGAACCTAGATTAACTTACAATTGCACCCATGGTGACAAAAATAATGTGAAAGATGCATAGAGATAACTACAACCAATAAACTAGGAACGAAAAAAGTCCAACCGCAACATACCTTAACCCTCGCATAAGTAGACACTTGCCATCTAGTATACATATATATGTGTATATATCTATACTTGCATATGTATATATATGTATAGATGTATATATGTATATATATGTATATATGTATAGATATATATCTATATATAAATATATATGTATAGATATATATCTATATATATAAATATATATGTATACTATACGTCATTTTACATGAGTAGTTTGCATATATGGTTAATTTATTGTCTATGTATTCTTGTCAAATGTTTGTATCTTTGGCGTTATACCCATTGTGGAGATTTGAAAGATATTATCATTCTGTATGGATGGAGAAATTGTAGTTAAATGTCCTTTCTTCCCTAAAAAAACATGCTTAGGGTTAGTAATTTGTTCGCCATTGGTTTATGGTTTTCGTTATTTGTGTGTATTGATTGATCAATGAGGAACATTTAGGCAGATCCTTTATTTAAGAGGTAAGCTTCACACTATCAATAAAATCCCTGGACAAGTGTTTTCTATTTGTCTAAAAACACAAATTTTAAAAGAGCTATTAGACAACAAACCCTATTCATGGTTGGGTTGATGAAAGTCTTGTTGGAAACTTCAAACGAATAGCCTCTACAAAATGCTATGAAACCAACACCATGATGGCTATTTCAAGCATGTAGCTTAATCATAGTATACTTTCTAACACTATGACATTTTCATATGCTTCTTGAGTGTCTCCCTAAGAGCTCTTTTGCAATTGGCTTGTTTGTCTTTAATATTGACTATGTATGAATATGTATATATATAGTTGTATATGTATATATGTATATATGTATATATGCATATATGTATATATATATATATGTATATTAACTATTTAAAACTTTAATAGGGATGGTATTTGGAGGGTTGTTTTGGCTTGGCTAATGCAAATCCCGATGAAAAATTCCAACAAATAACAAACACTCTGCATATCTATATATATGCAATCACTGCTATGTTAATCTCCAATTGATCCTATGTTAATGCATCTAACGACAAAGATACACACGAAAAACTAAAACAATAAATAGAGCAGAATAAAATTACTGGCCCTAACCATATTTTTGGATGGGTGAAACAAGATTTAACTATAGTTGCTCCTATGGTAATGGGTATAAGGCCACACACACACAAAGATAACTAAAAACAATAAACAAGGAATGGGAAAGCTACAAATCTTGACCATATTTTTGGATGAAACAAGGAAGATTTAACCGCAATTTCTCCATCCATACAAAACCATAACGCTAGACATCCATGGAAAACAACTTATAGATTCCAAATAAAAATAGTTTAAACATAAACTTGATAAATAAACCATTTATACAAAATACCCAAGTAAAACGACCTACATATTGCGCAATGCATCTTGTTGTTGAATGATAACGGCAAACAAAGTAAATGCAATATTGAATGCCCACATGTGGGAAAGTATATATATATATATATTACACAAAAAATACTATTCAAGGCTTGGCTGATGAAAATCCCATCAAAAACTTCGAATAAAGCATTTATACAAAACACCCAATTCAAACGACCTAATAATTGTGCAAAACAACAACTTTAAAACCCTCCAATTTACCCTATAACAGAGCCGAAGTTGATGAATTGCAAAGAATAGCACCTACTAGCCACCAAACTCATTGTATCTCCAAGATGCTTATCCTTTCTTACTAAGCCTTTGCATATATATGGTAATCAGGTTTTCCCTGGCAAGGTTGAGCTTCGTAATTATGTGGGTTGGTGGTGGTGGATAATGGTGTCCTCAATATGAGGGTGAATGTTAAGTGTTTGTTGGTGTAAGGGCCAATGCATCCTATTGTTGTGCAAGAGCGGTGGGTGAAGTAAATGCAATATTGAATGTTGGCATGTGGGAAAGTATATATGTACTAATTTTATCTCTAGTATGTTTATGCTTTCACACTAAGCCTTTGTATATATATAGTCACTAAGTTTTTTGGCTGGCGACGTGGACCTTGGAAATTACGTGGGTTTGTGTTGTTGGAGAATGGTGTCCCCCATACGGTGGGGGTGAATGGTCAGTGTTTCTTGGCATGAGCACCAATGCATCTTGTCATTGCACAATAGCGGTGGATAGGGTAAATGCAATATTGAATGTTGGCATGTGGGAATGTATCTATATATACTTATATATGTGTATGTATATATATATATGTATGCTTATATATATGTATGTGTATATATGTATATGTATATATACATATGTGTATATATATGTTTCTATATATGTATACCTATATATATGTGTGTGTGTGTATATTTAACAATAGCCTGCTATCAAACCAACACCACAGTGGCTCTCTTGACAGTACAACTTCATCAAATTATACTTTCCCACAGGCCACCATTCAATTTTGTATTTACTTTTCCCACCCCCATTGTGCAATGATAGGATATGCATAAAGTCATGTATGTATGATTTTAGTACTAGTTCTATGACAATTTCCCTATTTCTCTATAATACTCAATTCCAAATAATGCGGCTCCTGTTATACAATTACTCTATTTGTTATCACAAATTAACTTGAATGTACTTGCATAGCCTACGAGTATACATAATGAGGTCAAGCACATTATCATATATGAAATTACATGTAACAATAGATATATATGTATGTATATATATATATGTATGATATATATATATGTATGTACATACATATATGTATATATATGTATGATATATATATGTATGTACATGCATATATGTATATATATGTATGTGTATATATGTATATGTATATATACGTATGTGTATATATATGTTTCTATATATGTATACCTATATATATATATAGATATATGTATATTTAACAATAAACTGCTATCAAACTAATACCACAATGGCTCTCTTGACAATACAACTTCATCAAAGTATACTTTCCCATAGGCCAACATTCAATTTTGCATTTACTTTACCTGCCTCCATTGTGCAGTGATAGGATATGCATAAAGTCATGTATGTATGTTTTAGTACTAGGTTTCTGACAATTTCCATATTTCTCTATAACACTCAGTACCAAATAATCCAACTCTTGTTATACAATTATTCTATTTGTTATCGCAATTTAACTTGAATGTACTTGCATAGCCTACGAGTATACATACAAGGTCAGGCACATTAGCATATATGAAATTACATGTATAACAATAGATATATGTAAAGTAGCAATTTCATAATAAACATATATAACAAAATATATATGTGTATGCATGTCTATATAATTCTATATATATGAATCATTAGAAAAGGAATAGGACGGTTTAAACGCTAGGAATATATTAAAATATATACACAAATATTTTATATTTTTTGTGTTAGCAACAATTTAGTCTTCATCATGGTAATTGTACAAAAATCAGATAACACCAAAGATGCAATAATGTAGTGTATATATGTGTCTACATATGTATATATATATACATATGTATATATATATACATATGTATATATATACATATATGTGTATATATATGTATGTATGTATGTGCTGTATATATATATGTGTGTATGTATATGTGTACGTATATGTATATATATGTATATGTATATGTGTGCGTATATGTATACGTATTTTTGTCATATGTTCAAAGATTCCTATAACAAACTATTATTTGTTGTTGTTCTTTTTCTTTGTAAGGAAAGAAAATGTATTTGTTAAGTTGCATTGTTGAAAAAACCATTGTGGTGTTGCTTGGGTATGAGGCTATTGTAAGAATAGTCATCCTTGGGTTCATTCTATAATAGATTTGAGAGTTTTGAAACTGTTGTGTTGTGAAGTTTGTAAGTCATTTTACATGGGTATTTTGTATAAATGTTTTGTCCATAATATTGAATACCAAACAATTTGCAACTTAAATTTCCAATTAAGCCTATGGTGCTATATGCATTTTGGAAAGATCATTGCATCATATAATTATTGCCATAACATAGAGAAAATAGGTGCTTCCTTGGAGAATTGGGTTTGAATAATTGATTTGGAATGTTGGAAGGATAAACACATTTGTTAATGTTTATAGAGTTATTTTACAATTTCCTTGCTTGTCTATAGGTAAACATGGGTTGGGGGTGATGGAGTTGGTGTCCTTGATATGTGGAAGCAGAGTGGTAAGTGTTTTTTCACATGAGGGTGGAGCTTAGTAATTACATGGGTTGGGGGTGGATTTGGTATCCTCAAACAAGGTAAATACGATATTTAATGTTGCAATATGGGAAAGTATACTTTGATGAAGTTATGCATATATACACTCTATGCATCTTTGGTGTTATACACATTTTGTACAATTAGCCCCTTCATATCCCTATTGAAAATATAATGCATATGCATAGATACATTTGCAAATAGTTTTTCATATACAAATGTCTTTGGTGGCTTTTAATGCAATATGTGTAAGATATTCATAAAGGAAAAATGGCTATTTAGACAATGCAACTCAATCAATATATTTTCTTCCATATTTTTGAACACATTCATTATGCCAGAATGGCTATTCTGACAATGCAACTAAATCAAAATATTTTCTTGCATATTTTGGAGTATACTTTCCCACATTGCAATATTCAATATCACATTTACTTCTTGTTGTGCAATTGTAATACAATTGGCCTATACATAGATATTCAATTTTTTTTTTTTATATTCAAAGATATACATATACACAGAAATATAGTTGGCCTGTGAATTTGAAATGGAGTTACATTGTCTCACAAAAAATATTATAGAGAAATAGAGAAATTGTAAAAGAGCTGTGGGTTACTGGTCATCTATGATTTAGCTATGACTTTTAATTGCTCTTTTAATAGTTGTTTTACAATTTCCTATTCTTGCGGCAACCCATTTCGCAATGTGCTCTCCCCATTCCATACTTATCTAATTTTAGACATGTATAATACGCATATAGGCAGATATATACATATGCATATATGTAGACAAAGATATATATACATATGTATATCTAAACATGTTCATCTATTATGTTTATGTGTATTTATGTAGACTACAATTTTAAGTAGAGTTTAAAGTAGCATGTATAAGTATTGTCTATGCTGTGAAAAAATCACCACTATACAGTTATAGCATTGAATCTATTTTTTTTAAGCCTTTTTCCATTGATACTTTTATACTTTGAAATAGGGAAATATGGAATACTACATTTACTGTCTTCTCTGTTGTCTTCTAGCAACAATGACATACATTGACCCCTACATAAACAAACACTCACCATTCGTGGTAGCAAGCATGAGCTTGATGCATAGAGGCTTCATGAAACAATTGATGTAATTAAGGACTAGGGTCTCAACAACATGGAATGTTTCGTGAAGCCTTTGTGCATCAAGCTCATGAAATGCAATTCATAAACATGAAACTATTTTCACCTAATGAGCATGGTCTTTTTTCATATACAAATCTATGCATGCAATTGTGAACTTCTTTTTCCCTTATCTGTTTCAACCTCTGTAGAATAAATTGTTCTTAATCACATCCTTTCTTCCAGCTGCCTATAACAAACTATTCATTACCATAGTTTGGCTATTCTATTCTCTATATTCTAGAGCTGATTTTACTACAAAGAAGAATAGACTAGACTTTTTTTAAAGAATGGAAGTCTCAAGAGAATTTAAGATCTATGAAATAAGAAAACTATTAGCAACACACTATTATTTCTATTTCAAACATGAATATAAAGATGTATATATTGATGAGAAATAGACTAATTGTATGAGAGGCATTAGAATAACACTTATTCACTACTAACTATTATAGACAATAATTGGCACTAAATATTAAAGAGAAAAAGGGAAATTGCACAAAGAACTCTTAGGGAAACACTTAAAGCCGATATGAAAATGCTAGAACTCGAGGCATAGAAAATAGGTTTAGACTAAGAGAAGATTCTAAGCTTATGGTGATAATTATGTTTAGGCATCTCTTTATCAAATTATTCATCTTGTACAAGTACTTGCATTAGAAATATAGTACCTTATAATAAATTATATATGCAAACATCAAAATTTCCCTTGCTTCCTTATTGTTTAATATATGGTATGGCTCCATTGAATTTTTTATGGACCTACCATACTTTTTTTTCTTGGGGGTTTGGCTATAGCGCATGAGGCTTCACAATGTCAATATGGCAGGAGGAGAACGAGCATGGGTTTTGTGGTTTTTCCTTTCATTGTCATACATTGGTTGCCACAAATACTCAACATATTCTATTCTACCCACTACATTTCTCCACACTCATAGAGCTATCTTTTTAGCTTGCTAAATCAACTATATTAAGCTGGTTCTTTATGATAATACATACTTTCTTTGGCTTCTGGCAATAATTATATGGTGTGATTCTAAATCTTTTCGTGTAAAAAAAACCTTGCCCATTTCTTAAAAATTATACATAGATAAAAAAATATGAAACATATTGATACAAGATTCAAGCTACACCCTTCGCTCATAAATATTGAAGAAAAATAGAGAATTGTATAACAAGTATTATAATTTATGATGAAAATTATCTATAGGCGTCTCTTTAGCAACATATCAATCTTTTAAAACTTGTATGATGAAAAAAAATAGTCCATTAGAAGATACAAATTGCTTGTGTTGTGTGATTATGTTCTATGATATTCTTTCCTCCTACTTCAAAGCTCTATTTAATGTTTGGTTTTGGTATTCTCTCATTTCCTGTGGTTCCTAAGTGTTTTTCTAATGGTTCTTTTACAAAATTTTCCTTGTCACTAAATATATGCGATTCAAACCATTTTATTTTGTAAACATTGTTAGTTGTAATTGCACATGTCCAAAATACTAGATAGGTTTGTGCTCACATGTTTGCAATGGTGTAAAAGCTCCAACTACATTCCATTTATATATAAGATAAGCCTATATGTCCTTTATTGCATCCCTTATTTCATGAGTACATGTCAAATTATTTTTAATAAATGATATAACTACATATATTTTTAAAAATTTATAGCACTAATTCCAACTAAAGAAATTTTTGAGGTTAATGCTATTAGATTTCCATAATCTATAATGCTTCAAAATTCTTA
>VDFB02212119.1:0-19222 GCA_007258455.2 Sequoia sempervirens
TGACCTAGTTAGCCTATTCACACTGCCATCCTGAGCTGACCTGCTATTTATAGCATGTTTCTGAAGGTGGTTTACTATTTATAGCAACTGCTTGATTTCATCACCTCCACAACTCCGTTTGACTTGAAATTTGAATGTCGTGACACTCATCGATAGACTAGCCCATTCACATTGGTGCCTGCTGTTGATTTACTATTTTTAGCCTATTTCTGGAATGCCTTACAATAAATAGTAAGTGCTCTGATTGCCTTCAAATTTTACTAGTGGATAGCTTGAAAGATACTGATCGCAATGGGATACACCGGCTTTTGAAAATTCTAGCATTTTACCCCTCATTTTGGGTCCCGAAGCTGGAAACCCTAAATTGACTTGCATGTATATCAAATGACGTCTGTTTGACCCCATTTCTGTTGCACTTCACCTTGTTTGTGATTCTAATACGCTGGGCAGCTGTCGGAATGGACCTGCTAAAAATAGTAAGTCTCTGAAAATTGATCATCTTGCCTTGCATGTCACATCATTGTGTAGGTTTCAGAAAACCCAGAAAGAATCTCAAGACATGCACTAAAGAACTTCAAATATAAACCCTAAAATCTACTCCAAAAGTTGAACTTGCTAAAAATAGAAAGTTGTCTGTTCTGGCTCAAAACTTGCAGATGAGCAACTTGACATGTTTTGGATGCAGTGTGACGATCAGAACTTTAGTAATGTTGAGGGAACACCCTGAATCTGGTACTTACTAAAAATAGTAAGTTGTCAGAACTCACTGAATGTTAGCTGAGAACCTGTTGGAAGCATACTGATTGCAATGTGTAGCTCAGATTCCAATTTATTCACTCCATTTGACTTCAAATTGACTAGAAAATTCAAAACCATAATTCTCATACTTGGCCGAAATTTTACATTTAAGCTCATAGATGGGCACATCCCCAGAAAGCGGACAGTAGAAAAGAGACAAAAAGAGAGAGAGAGAAAACCAAAGCCAAAAGACCAGAATGGAGCAAAAATTAGGGGTCCCCATTTTGAATGGGGCAATGTGTGAAAAGGTCACAATAGGTACCAAAGAGACAATCAGAATTATCAAAGGGACAATCGAAACTATCAAGGGAATAATCAAGGTTTCTGGAATAACAGTTCAGCCTTTCAAAAGAAGATTTGGAACACTGGACATAACAACGGTACTGTATCGTCACGCTTGGATAATTCCCCTGCTGACAACCGTCCCGCAGACAAAGTCTTCCTAGGTGAAGCAACATTATCGAGATGGTGGAGACTACACAACATAGATCAACATTCTGAGTTACAATGTCATGAGTTCCAAGTAGTTGCAGATATTTTTAGAAGCGAGAAGAGAAATTCAAAGACAGAAGATCCTCCAGTAACCAAATATGAATTAGTTCTTGCACCAAGATATGATCAAGCCCTTGTGATTGAGAGTGTCCAATTTCCACCCCAAGAATACCAGCATAATCAAATATTTTTGCCTGCATCTGCAAATGGCCCAGTGGAGGCACCACGATACTGAGATGGACCAAAAAGTCCATACCCGTCAAGCCAGCCCACTACAATTAATGGTTATAACTTCCCTCCACTGTATAACAGTATATTGGTAGAAGGAACCTGAGAAGTGCTCCAACAAGCATCTGGAAATCCATTCAGGATATACCAAAGGAATAATCGCCAAAGTGAACCCTTGACTACATCTATTCCTCCAAATAATTTCCAAACCCCGCCAAATCCAAATGCTACCAATACGCCATCTCTTCCCAAAGATTCGCCCAAATATCACCAGCAAAATGTTCAGTCTAATGGAACAAGACAATTTTCCATTCCACAGGCGAAACAAACAAGACAAGCTACTGTTCCCCAAGCGGAACAAACAAGACAAGAAAGCCCTCAAATGGAGCAGGCTCAAGTACAAACAAAAGACTGTGCTAGAGAAGAACTAAGGAGGTTAAGTTTATATGTGTTGGAAGAATTTAAAAGGATGAAGGTCATCTTACCTTTGATTGAGTTAATGAGAATCCCTGAGATTCGGGAAACACTTTTGGGTAGTTTGACTAAAGCAGTTGTTCCAAGAAACGTCCCACAGAATGTGCCGAACAGGGTACCTAATGCTCTAGCAAATACCAATATTGTTGAGTTAGAAGTATTAGGAAAGATATTTGCTGCTTCGCAACAATCTCCTTATGTTATGGGAATAACCCAGATATCATCTAGAAATTCCAATCAAAGAGACATGTCACCAGAAGTTCTTATGGATACAGACATATTTCAAGAAGAAGTCCTAGCAAATGAATGACCACAGACCCCACCGAAGAAAGAGCTCATTCTGGGAACACAAAAAGAGAAGAACCAAGATATCAGCAATCAGGAGAAACACCCAGTAGTCTTTTACTAGGGAAAAGACGAGCCCACCCCGTTTTTATTGTCAGTCAGAATATTTGGAAAAATGCTACACAATTGCCTAGTAGATTCTGGTGCTTCAAGCAATGTGATGCCACTAGCTGTCTGCCATAGGTTATGACTTGTGCCTGCAACAACCAATAAGAAATTCACCTAGTTAGATAAGACAAAAGCCCCGGTTATGGGAGAATTAAATAATATCCACATGCAATTAGCAGCGAACCCGAGAATACAAAGTTGTATAGACATCTCAGTGGTGGTTATTCTTGATGGGTACAACATGCTTTTGAGTAGAGATTGGTCGAGGAGGCTAAATGGATATATCTCTACAGACTTTTCCCATATGTGGCTACCCTGGAAAGGAGTCCCGAACCAGATAAGAATTGACAACACACTGAGGCTCAAGTTGATGATTACCGAATACGGAGAGAACAATGAAATATTGTTTCTAGAGACAGACTTAGGTTGTTACAGGCCTAAAGTAAATGAAGTACTCATGTTGCATGGGTCAATTCAGGAAAGTAATCAGATGACTGACTCCACAAACACACTAGTGGAAAAGGGGGAAATTTCCCAAGATAATGATGAAGGAATGTTTGAAAGTTTCAGAAATTTTGTCTTGAAAAGTGTTCAAATGAAGGCAGAATTGCATGAAAATATCCATATTCAAGATTTATTGTTACCGAATTGGTGTTGAGTCCACAACTCGGCTCATTCTGAGTTCATATGTAAGGTGTTCCATAAATCCATAGAAGAGGTACATAGAAGTATTCCACAATTATTAGGCTTTTCAAACCATGCAAAAGTCAATCACACTGATGGCTTTACCTCAGTAAGGATACAAGAGATAGAATCTAAGCAAGATCATCAAGAAGAAAACATGAATCCACAGACTCCATAGGCGCCGCAACAAGAACAAGTTTGGATCCTAAGGTTTGATGGATCCCGATCAAAGAAAGGAGATGGAGCTGGTTTTGAGTTAATCAATCTGAAAGGAGAAGTATATCTTGCTTCTCACAGACTAGAATTCCCTTGCACGAATAATGTAGCAGAATATGAATCATTGATTCATGGGATACTGCTAGTACTGAGGAAAGGAGCAAGAGTATTACATGCTCTTGGAGATTCAGAGATAGTTGTGAGGCAGGTGAGGAAGCAGTATGTTTTCCATAACAAAATATTGACTTGTTACCGTAACAGAGTGTGGGATATTATTGAGAGCTTCGATGCTTTCAACATTCAATCTATGAACCGATCAAGCAATCAGGTAGAAAATTCCTTGGCACAAGCAGCCAATTCGTTGGAGCCACTAGCCATGGATGATATAAGTCAATTCACTGTAGAGCTATTGTCAATACCATCAATTCTGGATAACATCACAAATTTTTACGTTTTTGAAGACGACAACCATATTCTTGAGTTTTTGACAAGGTCAGATGTTTTTGCAACACAGGTCATTGATGAAGATGAGACACAAAGAGAAGTTGAATTTGATGATGATGGCATTATGAACCTAAAGACAAACATCATTCCAAGAGGGATGATACAATTGGAAATAATATTTAACCAAGATCAAATTGATTGATTCAAAGGATCGAAGGTGACCATTATGAAAAGGTGAATCTGGGATCCGAGGATGAGGTTAAAAATGTATGCATAGGTAAATCCTGCACCCCTGAGGAGAAGGATGGGATAATGCAGAGAATGAAGGAGTTTCCTGATGTCATAGCCTGGAGTTATGAAGATTTAAGAACTTATGATACTTCCATCATCACGCATACAATTCCACTTAGGCCAGGAATTAAGCCATTCAAACAGCGTCAACGACCAGTTAACCCATTATTGGAACAGCTCATTCATCAAGAGGTCAAGAAATTATTAACAGTTGGAATCATATTCCCAGTGCGCCACTCAACGTGGGTTGCCAATCTCATCCCAGTTGAAAAGAAAAACAGAGAAATCAGACTATGTGTTGATTTCCAAAATTTAAACAAAGCTTCGGAAAAAGACAATTATCCTTTGCCATCACTCGATGAAGTGTTACAAATTGTCAATGGTTCACAAATGATGTCCTTTTTGAATGGATATTCTGGGTACAACCAAGTCCTTGTGGAATATGAAGAAAGATTGAAAATGACGTTGACGATGAAATGAGGAACCTTTGCCTACAAGAGAATTCCCTTTGGGTTAATTAATGTGGGAGCCACATTTCAGAGGACAATGGACATCGCCTTCAGAGATTTAATTGGAAAATGTATAATCATTTATATGGATGATCTGAAAGTGTTTTCAAAGGAGAGAAAAGACCATATAGAAGATTTGAGGAAGGTGTTCAGAGGTATGGGATTTCTTTAAATCCAAAGAAGTGCATATTCGGGATCATCGAAGGAAAATTATTGGGTCACTTGATTATTGAGAGAGGAATATTGATTGATCCTGAAGGCATAGAGGAAATCTCAAGAATCCATCTGCGTACTAACCAAAAGGAATTAAGATCTTTCTTCGGGAAGATCAATTTTGTCAGAAAATTTATGACCAGGTTTTCCGAGATAGTGAAGCCTTTAAATGAGATGTTAAAGAAGGATGCCAAGATGGAGTGGACGTCATCTTCAAAGAAAGCATTTGAGGAAATCAAGCAGGCCATCGCTCATGCTCCTGTCCTGGTAAGCCAAGACTATACAAAGCCTTTCTAATTGTAATCAAGAAGTTGTTGGATCAAAATATGAGAGATTGGCATTCTCAGCTCAGGTTTTCTCTATGGGCAGACAAAACAAGAGCCAAGAAGTCATTGGGAACCTCTCCATATCACTTAGTCTATGGGAAAGACCTCGTCTTTCCCATTCAATTGAGGATTCCAACACTAAGATTCATTCAAGAATACCTAGACCTGGATGATAGATTCCAAATACGTCTTTCGTAGTTATTGATACTAGAAGAATAGAGAGATCAAGCTCTTGAGAATTTTGCTAAACACCAAGGGGTTGTCAAACAATGGTTTGATAGAGGTGCAACAACAAAGTCATTCAGAATCTCTGACCTGGTCCTTTATTGGGACAAAGCTCATGAACGAAGAGGGGGTCATGATAAGTTTGATAACTTATGGAAAGGACCATATCAAATTGCTGAGATATTGGGGGAGAATGGATTTAGATTAGGAACTTTGACAGGGGAAGACATCCCGCTGCCTGTCAACAGGCAGTTTCTGAAACATTATTTCCAACCCCAGGTTCCTTGTTGGAACTTGCATGTACATAGTTAGAGTAGCTTCTTTTTGAGTTTTGTCTTGCTTTCCATAGATTAGTCGTTTTTCTTTCCTTAGTTTAGTTGTCTTTCTTTTCTTAGATTAGTTTGTTTTCTTAGATTAGTTTGCTTTCGTTTTGCTTTGCTTTGGTCAGTTTTGAATAAGGAGGGTTTCCCATTCTGCGAGAAAGGTGGTGTTGCTTACACACACACTCTGGAAGATCTTTAGATTCTAGATTAATTATTTCTAGAGTATCTTGAGGTTAAGGTTAGTACTTGACTGGAAAGGAAGTCATCTATTGTGTCTTGACACTGAGTCTTACAATTATTATATCTTACACACTTAATGAATTCTCTAAGTCATTATGGTCTCCTAGGTGAAGTTATTGGCTAAACTAAAAAGAATAATCAAAAGTCTTACTTGAATGCCACTATAATGCTCAAACCTAGGTGAGCTTCATTGCTTACAGGCCAAAGTGTGGAAATATAAAGAATATTAAAATGAATCAAAAGAAAAGAATGAAAAATCAAAACACTTGGCTTTTGGGTGTGCAGACATCTCTATAGGTGTACAAAGAACCAAAACAAGAATAATAAATCGCCAGAAGTAGAGCAATCTCTGTGAGATTATAGCAGATAACCTCGGCGGGGCTATAGATGCTTGCTGGCAGCGAGGCTCTATCTAAGGATGCTTTTGAAGTTAAGACAAAAGTAAACAAGAAAGCCATGATGGAACCAGAGAGTCATATTGGTCTCAAGAGATGGAAATAAACGCATTCGCACACACTCGTAACTATAGGATAAAGGGTCTTGATACAGTTTAGGATTTCTTTTCCCTTTGAGTACTCTTCTTGGTCAAGGGGTAAGTTAGTTGGAATTAATTTAAGATTATGGATTTGAAATAGGTGTTATCTTTGGAATGATCAGGAACATTCCCCACGTTGAGTCACCAAATGTTTGACCTTTTCACAGATCGCCCCATTGCGAATGGGGACCCCCAGTAGTTTGCTAGTTTTTAGGGTTTTTGCCTTAGTGCAACGGTTTCATAAGGTCATTGTTTTGAGAGTTTCAAGTTTGAGTTTTGAGTAGTCACCCCAGCCAACTAGAGAATCCAAGCCCAAATCAGTGCCTAAACGTCACAAAAGTGCTTATAGAGAGTCCGAAAGATGAAGATCGCCTGTGCTTTGAGCCAATTCTAACACTTCCTACTTTTTAGGGAATCTGCTTTTTTGCTTTTTGCTTTTTCATTTTTGGCATTTTTGAACCAATCGAGGATCCCTATTTTTTAGGGATTTTTCTTTTTCTATTTTTAGAAAGTCAAACCTAGTCAACGAGTCAACATTTCCATTTTTAGAAAAAAAATCAAGCCAAAAAATTAAAAAAATCATTGAAAAATCAAAGTAAAAATAAAAAAATCAAGCAAAAATCAAGAAAAGCATGGAAAAGAAAAGTTAAAAATCTAGAAAAATCAATGCAAAAATCATGAAAATCAGACCCCCATAACGAAAAAGTCAATGGAAATCAATAGGAAAAGGCATGCAAATTCATGGAGGAATTCGCCTAAGTATGGATCTTTAAGCTCGCTCATGAGAAGAAAATGGCCAAGGCATTCACAAAGTCCACCCTTCACATGGCAAGACATCCTCCAAGTCCGCCATGCCTTGGATGAGGTAATGGCAAGACCCTTTGGAAGTCCGCCCTAGCACTTAGAAGAGAATGGCAAGACATTCACAAAGTCCGCCCCTCACATGGCAAAACCAACATGCAGTCCGCCCCAGCCCTGATGATGAATTTGCAAGCCATGCTCAAAGTCCGCCCAGCCTAAAGCAAGATAAAAAAAAAAAATCAAAATTTGGCTAAGTATGGGAAATGGAAAGGAAGCTAGAAAGTCCGCCCTAGGAAGAAGTGAAGATGAAAATGACAAAGTTCGCCATCAAGTAGAGATAAACGAGGGACACCCAAGAGCATGTGAAATCCGCCGAGACCATGGAAAGAGGTTGGTAAAGTCCGCCTAGCTTGTAAGAAGGAAGAAAATTCAAAATTTTCCTAAGTATGGATACCTAAGGAAAATTTTATGAAGTTGGCTAAGTGGAAAAGAAGCTAGAAAGTCTGCCAAACTTGCAAGAAGGAAGAAAATCAAAAATTTGGCTAAGTATAAACATCTTGCCAATGTAATGTTACCTTGGGAGGAAAATATTCACAAAATTAACTAAGTATCTAACGCCTCCACCATGGGTAAAATTCCAAGACCTTGGAATAAAGGCAAGAAAGTCTGACTTTGCCTAGGAAAGTCATCCAAGCAAGAGGAAAATTTTGATTTTGGCATGAAAAAAATATGCCTAGCACAATATACAGTTCACCATGGCATAAGGAGAATAAAATTTGGCGTAATACTTGTTGGCTAAATAAGACATGGCAAAATAAATATAAAGTTCAACTTGGCCAGCGGACAAATTGAAATAACTTAGAGAATAAGAATTTAGCCAAGGGAAAATTAAAATGTCCATGGGTCAAAATTGAATGGGTTGGAAATAAATTTGACATTTTATAATTTATTTCTGGCACTTAGAAATATAAAATGCCTCGGACAAAAATGAAATTCGCAAGAGATGTCTTGGAAGAAAAATTCATGGAAGAAAATTCATTGCTCCTGGAAAAGAGAAAGTAAACAAAAATTTTGCTATGAATTAAAACTCGAAAAAAATCAAATTGAATTTAATTGGACATTTAATATTTTTCCAAAATATTGAAAATAAAAGATAAACATCTAGCAAAAATCAATTTTTTGTTAAATCAAAAGGATTTGCTAAAGGTGGCACCTAGATAAACTTTCCATGGGGATTTTTCAAAAAGAATAGAAACTTGCCTGATTGAAGAGAAGAAAACAAATCAAAATCAAGAGAAAAGGATGCAGTTGCTAAAAAAAATTGAATTCTTCAGCATTATAATGAGTTTCAACAACTCATTTTTCACAAGCTCAGCTGAAGAGAAGTTAATCTCTCAAAGTGGCAAAAAAAGTAAGGCAAGGTCGATTTTCTCAATAGAAGAAGTAATTTTATGTTGAGGGACGTCCAAGAGCATGTGAAGTCGCTAGTAAAGGGTTGCAACGAGAGTCAAAGATTATTTCTAAATGGAAAAATATCGCAAACACTGATCTCGGACACATGGACTTCATGGAGTTCAAAAAGATGGTATATGGACACAATGGATTGTTGACACCAATTGCCAGACGGATCCTGAGGAATGGAATCTTCCAAGCAGCTAAATTCCCACCTGCATTAGAATGTGTCGAGTTGATGGTAGAATGCGCCATTCATTATGATGCGCAGGAGAGACAAATTGTTACACCTAACGGAAGGATTCTAGCTCACCTTGGAAAAGTGGCAATACAGGAGGCATTTGGCATCCCGACACACCACCGGATTGTCTATAAAACTAAGGACGCCAAAAGGTTGTATGATGGCCAATCTGAATTGCGTGCCACAAATATTAGTAAATCATAGCTAGAGAAACCTAGACCATCTACCAAGAAAATGCCTAAGAGGCTGCATCAGACAGATTTTAAGGAGGATTATGGAGATATCATTTTGATGTTGAATAGGATAGCTAGCAATCCACAAGGCGCATATTTTGAGACGTGGATGTATTATTTTATCGATGAAATTGCCTCCGGCCTAAAGATGTTCAACTGGGCTCAGATGATTTGTGACAGTCTCCACAAGCAATTAGTCAATCTGGCGAAGACAAAGTCTTTCTACATGAGCTCATATGTCGACTATTTTTTGGCCAGAACGTACAAATACTTAGGACTTATATGCAAAGGAAAAGTAGGAAATGGTAGGAATGAGTTCAAGTCCTATGACTACTACCCGGAACCTCAACTCATGGAGAAGTGTCACTTCAGGTGGGTGCACGATGCCTTCCTCATGTACATAACCAGAATACTTCAAGGAGGATCACACCAGAGGCTGAGTCACGAAGCCAAGAGCTTGATCAGTAGATATGGATCTTGGTTTATCCAGTTTCCAAGGTTTACGTATGTAAGAATTGAGGGATTCATTGGAAATCCTTACATGCTTCCTATCTATCCTACAAATCGAATGATTTTACTAGAAGTCCTGAGACAGTTGGAGACCTATCAGAGCATCCAGAGGCCAAAATAGAAGGCGACTATTACTTTCCCATTATTTATTAGGAATATTTTGGAGTCCTTTCCATCAGCACAAGCAGCCGAAAGCGCCAGGTTGGAAATTCAATGTTATCCATTTAGGACTTATTAGTTCAAGGCCAATTTTGACCCTCATCATCACATTCGGATCGCGGATGGGAAAAGATATAAACACATAGTAGACCTAGAGGACTTTTGGGAAAATGTTGTTGACGAGTATGAAGTCAAGAGAAGGTTACGGCCTAGAGTGCTAGTGGATTTAATGAGGGCAACCAAACTTTTTCGGGTGCCCGATCAGTTGCAGGACGACGAAAAGTATGTACATATGTGCTTCGATGAGAGTTGGCCTCTTCCTACCGTGAAGTGGTAAGAGCCTGAGAATTTAGATTTGGCTACGTTGATGAGGCTAGTGATTAAGTACTCTCAGTGGTGGGTCGACCAGCAGGTCTAGGAGTTGAGGCAGAAAAGAATAACGCTCACTTACGACTTGTTGATTGAGACAGAGCCATACTCCTCCAATGAAGATGCATCCCATAATGATGATTTGGTTGAGATTATTGAGAAGAGGAAAGAAGTGATTGCAAACATGGAGCCTGCCCAAAAGAGACAGAGAGTGGAGCCATCTCGTTTTGCGACATCTAGAAACATTGATGAACTAGTGGCCACTAGGGACGAATCCTTGGCTGAGATGATGAGACCTATTCCAATTCAGGAGAATAATAATGAGCCAATCCAGTTGGATGACAATGAGCCCCCATCTCCTACGGGCACAAAAATATTGGGTTCGGAAGATGAAATGAACGTTCAGAATGATGAATTCCAAGAGGGGATGATTTTCGCTCTCAAAGGAGTTTTGGATGTATCAGCTGCAGAAAATGTTCAGGAGGAAGATAGTATTGAACATCCTACCATTCCTAACTGGCTAAAAGAGAGGATGAAGATTCAGGCACCAGTTGAGATCCAAGAAGAAGATGATACTGCAGATTTCTTGTCAAGGTTAGAACAAGTTGCTGTGAAGAAACCTGCCAAGAAATTTTCCACGATTCAGAGGGACGAAGCCGACGGCTATTCCATACAAATTGCAGTACCAACAGTCGAAAAAGCACAAGATGAAATCACTCCCCAGAAATACGTCATTACCACTATAGACCTTGGCCCAACAACAAAAGGTCTGGTGGTAGAAGAACTGGATAACTCAGTCTCAACTATCAAGGAAAGATTGGAAAAGGAAGTGGTGAAAAAGAAAGAGTACAAAAGGGAGGTCGAGTGCCTGAAGGAGTATATTCGGCATCTAACCCAACCATTCAATCAGGGTGATGTAATAGCTCATCCTCTTCTCAATTCTTCACAGGAGATAGCCAAGGATGTGGAAGAAGTTATGGTCACGGCCAAGGAGGCCAAGGAATGGATGAAAAGTAAGAGCATAAAAGCGGCTTCATTCATGGAGAGATTGACACTTTCCTACAGGTAGACTTCCTCTTTCCTTTCCAGATTGGCTATCATGGCGGAAGTTTGGGACAACCTCCTGGATATTCAGGAGAGGCTCATCCCATGCCTCAAGGTACAGAAAGGTGTCCCAAAATATGAATTGGTTGAGGGAAAGGTAATTGCAGCAGGTGTTGTTTATGATTTTCATCATTGGTATTGGGCATTAACAATACGGAGTGAGGTTTTGGAGAAGGCAAAAGCTGATGGGCTCAAAATTGAAGAGCAGGTCAGAGAAATTCAGGGGAAGATTTACCTCATAGCTGCGGACATGTTTGACAAAGAGATTGTCCGAGAGAACGACATGTGGCTGGAAAGGTTAAAGCATAAGGTTCAAGAAGTCTTCTTCTCTACTACAGGGCCAACACTGAAATAGGACTTCACAAAAGTGGCGAACCTCTTGTCCATCCGGGATGATTTTGTGCGAAAGGAATTAGATTGGGAGAATTCTTTCACCGGATGTGTCGAGGACTTCGACAGGCTTGAATTCAGAATAAGCATGATACCACCAATCTCGATGGAGGAAATCGTCATGATCATGTCCAAATTTGTCAAGCACACTGCCACTCAAGAGGATAGACATGAAATCCCTTGAAGATAGCTCCAGCTGCCACATCACTACTTGTTTACTCTTTGTTTACTAATGTTATTTTGGGTAACCCTAATTACGGTTGATTTTTATTAATGTCGTTCATTGGTGTTGTTTTAATCTTGGCCTTTCATTTTCTCTTGAAAACTCTATATAAACTTGTGATCTTTCATTTTCATTTGTGTGGAGACAATATATGAAATTGTTGCATTTTGCTACTTCCGATAATAAAAGCTCTTATGCATAATTTTCTTTGAATCAGTTTTTTTGTCAAGTGGTTTGCAAGGTTGCATAACTTCTTCAACCATAGATTAGAAATAGATTACAATTATATTACAATTAAAATAGAATTTTCTTTGAATGTTTGTTAAGTGAATGCAAGATTTGATAGTATAGATTTATGGTGAAACATTGCTCATACTTTCTTTGGATGGATGATTTTCATTCGATGCATAAATTTAGCCTGAGATTGTGATTGTGGATGCTTAATTTCGGTCTTATTCGAGGCATAAAAATTATAATCACACCCTTTGAAGATTGCATCCACTTTGTGTAGTTGTCCTAGGGAGACGAAAAAAAGCGTGGTTATTCATTTCATCTGATCTCTATCGTCTCTTGAATTCCTAGGCATAGATTACATCTTCTAAACACCTATCCCTTTTGTATTTTTTTGAGATCCAAACTGAAAGTCCCAAACGAAGAATCCTTTAATGATAAATCCATCCAAGTCACGAACTTGTGAGAAATTCTTTAATGTAAGTCTCTTTGTGTATTACCAACATATCACAACGCCCATTGAGCTTATCCACATGTCATGATTTGACGAAAGAAACCTTGGAGTCTCCATATGATCTTCTCACAATCTTAGCATACGTGGTGACTTTGTTCAAGAGAGGATAGAGTGTCTTTGGACATTTTATATTGAAATGTTCGGTGGATGATAAAACGTACACTAACATGACCTTTGATCAATTCATGAATCAAAGGAATAGAAGAAATGGTAGGAGGAATGATCACTGTCCTCCTGTAGCTCTAAGGACTGACTTTCAGAAAACTCTTGGGAAGGTGACATTGGCCCCTTTTGATGGAAGTGGTAAATGTACAGCAAATTCATGGGTGCAAAATCTAGATAACTACCTCTCTTTGCGACCAATGCCTGAAGAAGATGCCATCAAATTTTCTACACTACATTTGGAGGGAACTTCTCACGAATGGTGGTACCATAGTTTGGTCACTCTTGGCCATTACCTTATCAATACTTATGAGGAGTTCACCAATAGACTAATAGACATATTTAATGTCAAGGATCCCGAGGTGACATTCAGGGAGGTAGCACAATTGAAGCAACATGGAACCTTAGAAGCATATGTTGCTGACTTTCAGAGGTTGTTAGTAATGGTGTTGAATATCAATGAAAGGAGGTTGGTAGTTTTGTTCACTAAGGGATTGATGGAACCATTGAAGGGGTGGATAAAGTAACTTTGCTCATGTCTTCCATCTCCGATGGGGATGTTGGACAATCTCAAATAGATAACTTTGTTCCAACTGAAATAGGAACACAAAATGGTCTACAATCCTGCATATCAAATCTCTGTAAAATTGAATTCACATACTTAATTTCCATCCCAAGAATGTGTTTAGCTGCACCAAGATTTTTCATTTCAAATTTAGCAACAAGTTGAGATTTCAGTTCTAAAATCATACCTTTCCCTCTACCAATAAATAACATATCATCAACATATAATGCAATAAACAAGAAACGATCACCATTAGTTTTATAATAAACACAATGATCTGATTAGAACGCTCAAATCCCAAACTCAACACATATGTATCAAATTTTTGGTATCACATCCTAGGACTTTGTTTTAAGCCATACAAATATTTCTTCAATTTTCAAACCAACTTACTTTTACCTTTCACCATGTAGTGCTTTGGTTGTGTCATATAAATATCCTCCTCCAAATTACCATGAAGGAAAGTAGTTTTCACATCTATTTGCTCAAACTCTAAATCATAAGCAGCAACAATAAAAAGAAAAAATGTAATAGATGTCACTTTTGCAACAAGAGAGAATATCTCACCATAATCAACACCCTCAACTTGAGACTGACCCTTTGCAACCAACCATGCTTTGTACTTCTCAATACCTCCATCTGAACCAATTTTTTTCTTGAACACCCATTTGCAACCAATAGGTGTTTTTCCTTCACGAAATGGTACAAGATCCCATGTATCATTCTTTTTCAAAGATTCCATTTCTTCATCCATAACAATCTTCCAGGATTCTGCATCATTCATACCTAGTGCCTCTTCTACAGATCTAGGTTCATCAATGTTAGTATTCAAAGAAAATATATATCTCCAATCATCAAGTGAATACCTTTTAGGTGGTTGTCTATGTCTTGTAGACCTATGAACAAGTTGAGTTGGAGGTTCTTCCTCCTCTTCCGAAGATCTAGAGCTATATGAGCTCTCCTCAACTTCTTGTCTATCCTTGGGCCTTGATTCAACTTTCTCAGGTGTAGGAGGAAATTGAATCACATCTTCCTATTTATTACCTTTCTAAGGCTTAGTTTCTCTAAAAATCACACTTCTACTATGTATTACCTTTTGTGCAACATGATCCCAAAACTTGTATCCTTTCACACCATAACTGTATTTGATGAAGATACATTTCACAACCTTGTTCTCCAACTTTGTTTGATTCTCCTTTCACACATGTGTATATGCCTCGCAACCAAAAACTCTAAGATGTCTCAATGAAGGCTTGAGACCCGACCATGCCTCTATAGGCGTCTTATTGACAAGAGCTGATGTAGGAGACCTGATAATCAAGTAACAGGTAGTGGCAACAACTTCATCCCAAAACCTTTGTTCAAGACCAAAACCACTCAACATACTCCTAGGCTTCTCCATCAATGTCATATTCATTCTTTTGGCAACTCCATTCTGTTGTGGAGAATACAAAGTTGTGTTTTGTCTATGAATACCACAATTGTTGCAAAATTTATCAAAATCATTAGAGCAAAATTCACCACCATTATCAGTCTTCAAACATTTTATTTTCTTTCTAGTTTGCAACTCAACCATTGCTTTAAATTCTTTAAATCGATTGAAAACTTTAGATTTACTCTTTAGAAAATATACCCATGTCCTACTATAATCATCAATAAGTGAAACATAATATGTGGATTTACCAATCAAAGGAACGTCTACAGAACCAAACACATTAGAATGAATAAGATCTAATACACCACAATATTTATGAGAAATCGATTAAAACTGAATATTTTTTTTTCCATAAATGCATTGCTCACAGAAATCAAATTCAAGATTACAATCAGATAGACCTTGTAATGTCCCCTTCTCGAGCCTGATCTTTCCACACAGCTGACCATTGGCTCCAGTTCGAGACCGAGGGGCTGGCCCAGAAGGCAAAAATTAGGGTTTCCCTATTTTGAAGGATGCCTGCTCCCAGGTTGGTTGTCTAACAGGATTCTTTTGCCTTCTTTAGAGCCAGAGTGGCATGTTCCTTCCTTGGCATTCCTAGTTAGACCTTCAAAAGAACTTTTCCTACTACTTTTTAGTGTAAATTCCCATTTTCCGCAAAGTGGGGTCCGCTGGTCCCAAAGACAAATGATCCTCTCCCTCTCACTAACTAACTGGTTTTATCTCACTTCTTTGGCCTCGGTGATTTCCAGGAGATAAGTTCATTCAATTTTCAAATGCACTATATTTCCACGTTTATTTTCATCTCCCTGGCCCAGCCCCATTGACTTCATGTTGTTTTGAAAAGTGGTCTTTTGAGGGTGGCGCCTTCATTAAAGATTATTTTATAATTATTAAGGTCAAATTAAGCCTTAAGTGGGACGCCTTTATTTAAGTGAGGAATTTAAATAAAAGAAGTAAAATTGAAGATTTGAAGAAAGGGACGCCATCTCTTGGGATTAGGGTTTTGATTCTGAAAAAGAAGGTTAGGGTTTCGCGAAGGTCAACAGCAAATTATAAAAGGAAGCCTTGGGTTCTCTTTTCAGTATCTTTGGTCTACAGTATTTACACTCTACCGGAATGGTATTGGATCGCTTCGAGGAATGAAGGCCTCCTAGCTCGGGCATTGCTTCTTGCTTGCAACACAACAACTAGTGATGAGATAGTGTAATTTGTGAGTTTTGCATTGGGTTTTGAGCATTGTATCCAGCTTGTGCCTTGTTAGTTCAGTTTTGCATATTAGAGGTTTTCCAGATATTGCATTTTTAGCTACAGCAGATTTGTGTTTTTATTCATAAGTAAAAAAAAAACAAAAATATTGTTGTGGGTATTGTGATATTCTCGTTGTCTGGTCAAGGCGTCACTTTCCTCCAGTTTGCAGATTTTTTAGAGATAGCTGTGATTTTAAAAGGCAGATCACCCTTTCTTGGAAGTTGTACCATCTGGAATTTGTGCATAAATGATATATGGCCTTTTGATCTGTTTTCAGTGTTCCATCTTAGGCGCCTTCATTGTTAGGGAGTATTGCATTTTGTTTCATGGCAATCGGATGATCTATGAGAGAGATATTAGCATTTTAGCATGGTAATAGGTTGTTGGTTATATGTTTAAAGGTGCAGGTCTGTCATAACAGATTTGAGAAATCTGCCTTATCCTTATTGGATTCGTGATAAGAGATCTTTAATGGCTATGTGAAGGATTCCTTGTTATTGTAACATTTTTGAAGAGTAGCTAATAATTGACCTTGCAGGCAATAATATCTATTGTAAGCTGTCAGTAGTACTGACCAGTAGTTCCTTAATATTGCTTTATCATGATTTGTAATACTCCTTCTTACATTCTGTAATTGCTTTGTAATTCCTTACATCTCCGCCCTATGGTAGCTACTTTCCCACTCCGGGTTAGAAAGCACATTTTGGGTGTCGAGTACTTTCAGCATTATAGTTAATTCTTTCAGGCATTGTAATTTTTGTTATCTCTGCCATATGGTCGCCTCAATTCCGTATTGGATTGAGTAGCACATACTTGGTGTCGAGTGTGCTTTCAGTACATTAGATTTCAGGGATCCTCTGACCAAATTCCATCATTCGCCGACGCATCTTGGTTAGAGTTCTTGCATAAGCATTTTGATTAAGATCCTCTGACCAATGCTCACACCTTGCCCACATCGGGATCCCAGTGTACATTCTGGTTAGAGTTGCTTCAGCATCGTTTTGGTTTAGCTGCTAACCTTAACGGGTGTATTGGTTTTTAAAATGTTATTAAAAATTCAAAAAAAAATTTGGCTCGGAATATTTCAGACCTTCAATAAGGTTTTTATTTTTCAAGGTCATTAGACTCTTTTCTCCAATGTGGCCAAGTCTTTGGTGCCATAACATCGTTTTCTCTACAGGTAACTGTCTCAGAAGGAAGAGCACCCTTAGGTACCTAAAAGCGATGACCATCTGCTAAAGGTGAAACCCTCACTTCTTCCACATACTTTTTTTTCACCGAAGTACTATTGCACTCAACAGTGCATGCATCCAACTTATATAATGTGTCATTTCTGACACCTCTAGCAATCACCATAACACCTATAACCATATTGCATCCTGGATCAAAAAATACTACCTGCACACCTGCATCTATTAGTTTTCTCACATATAACAAATTTCATTCTAATCCAAGGATATGCAACAAACCATTAATCCTTTTTATTTTACAATCAGGAAACCTAATTTTAAATTTACCATGGCCAACAATTTCTAAATGAGAATCATCACCCAAGTACACCTTACCTACATCAAATTCTTCATATTCAGAAAACCAATCTCTATTAAAGGTCATATGGAAAGATGCACCTGAGTCAATTAACCATGCATCATTACCTGTACGAGTTTCCAAAGCTACAATGAATGCATCACCATCTTCCTTCTCCGACTCAGAATCAAAATCAGCTTTCTTCTTTTTCTTCATCTTTTCTTCTTTGCATTCCTTACAAACATGTCCAGGCTTACCTTAATTCTAGCAAATAAGTTTGGACTTTCCAAGAGATTTAGATCTCCCCCTGGACTTGGATTTGTCACGCTTCTCATTCTTCTTTCCTTTTTCCTTAGGTCTTCCACAAACATTCAGGGCCCCCTTGGTAGTGATAGATACCTTCCTCCTCATCTCTTTAGAAAGCAAAGAACCCACCACATCTTCAGTATTCAAAATAACAAAAGTAGTCCCAATAGCCATAACAAGAGAATCCCATGAATCAGGGAAAGAAAAAAGCAGGATCTGACATTTCTCTTCCTCGTCCATTTTAACACCAACTGATGCCAAATGAGCAACCAGCACATTGAATGCTTCTAGTTGGTCTGTAATTTGTCCACCCTCTTTCATTGTCAAGGAATACAACTTCTTCCTCAAGAAAATCTTATTCACTAAAGATTTGGCTTGATACATATCACCAAGATTCTTCCATAGTTTTTGCGTAGAGGTCTCTTCATGGACATTAATTAAAATAGAGTTTTCCAAGAACAATCTAATTAGACCCTTGGCTTGACAATCCATAACATCATATTGAGCAGCCTAAGTAGGATCTATAGGCCTTGAAACATTCTCATCAACAACATCCCACAGATCTCGATCTATCAACAGATCCTCCATGTTTAGCTTCCACATCTCAAAATTATTTCCATAAAAATTTTCCACCTCTATTCTCCCTGATGAAACTGCCATCTAAAAATTCCTGCAACAAGATCATAGAGTGTCTTCTGCGCAAGCTCCCACTCAAAACTAGATTAGTTCAAAAAACCCAACAACCCACAACTGAAACTAAAGGTGATCAAGCTTTGATACCACTTGTAAGGAAGCTAAAGTAGCGGAACAACTTCCTACACTAATCTTGAGAGCAGAATAATGTAAAAAATTTACAAACCTTTATCAGTTACTGAAACTTAAACATAAATAAATATAAATATCATGCATACCATGACACAGTGATTTATGTGGGGAAAACCCTTTTGGGAGAAAAACCCCACACTCCAAAAGTCATCCAATATATTATTCACTAAATCACAATGATTATAATATACTTGCAGAGCAAGCTTCTCACATGAGTATCAACACTCAGAGATCAAGAGACAACACGTCCGCTATCAGACTCTCAGAAATCATCACAATCTTTACCGCAGTCGTAATACAATACCCTCATAAAATAGAGTTACATTCTAAGGCAAGACAGGCCAACAAAATATATGTGATTAGATCTAAAACCTAATAACGAACGGTCTGTTGTGACCTTTTCACACATCGCCCCATTCAAGATGGGGACCCCCTAATTTTTTTGCTCCGTTCCGGTCTTTTGGCTTGGGTTT
>VDFB02212120.1:0-29824 GCA_007258455.2 Sequoia sempervirens
AATACTTGCTTTGTTAGGTACGCCCTAGCAAGGTTTCCGTATGTCAAGTGTGAACAAGAATACTCCTATCTGTTTGTCGAGTCAAAGTCCATCACACTAAGTACAACGCCATCCTGGTCATTTATACCTTGATGCATCGTACTTAGGTGTGTTATCAAAAATAAAGTAAGTGACCCTTTGAAAATCCCAATCCTTGATAAGCAAATCATCCATCTATCATCATCATCATCATCTTTTATTATCATCATCATCATCTATCATCATCATCTCTAATAAAGTCTCGACCAATCATGGACTTGTTGGATCCTCTTGTCATCATCTCACTTCTGCATTAACATCGCATCATGAATAGTCCATCATGCATCCATCCATCCTGCATGCATCATGCATCCATCTCACATCCACAAAATTGTCAACATATCATTCATATCATACATAATAGGAAACATCGATCATTTCACATGCATTGCAAGTCTAAGCATCTCATAAATCATCCATTGCATAATCATGGCATATCACATCATCCATCTCGCATCATATAATCATTTAAGTTGTTTAGGATAATATAGATTTGTTATTCTAAGCATCTTAAAACCATCATCTTTGCATCGTCATCCATAACCATCCATTTTGAACCTCTTTATCGCGAGATCGACCCTCAAATCGAATCTTTTCGCTCGATCTCTCAAGGGGGCAATGTACCAGTGCACTTCTTTCCGCTGGGGCATCCGAAAAATCATGAAATTTTTAAAATTTCGATTGTGGAAAGTTTATTCTTTGAACCAACGCAACAAGTACATTGCTTCAAAGAGGGGCAAAATGTAGACATGCAAATTTTACATTATGCATTCGATCGGATTCAGTCAAATTAGCTCTTACATTAGGCAAATTCATCACTTTAAACCATTCATCAAATAATCTTATAAACATTATCATTCAACCTTCATCATATTCCATTCATCCAATAAATCAGGACTTCCTTTAAATTAAAACCTAAATCATATTTCATCCTTTTTCTGATTTAAATAAATCAGAAATTTAAGTCCAAAATGTCAACTCACCTAATCAGCATTAAATCAGCATAATCATCATTTAATCCTAATCTAATGTTAATCCCATCCCACTTGCATTATCTAGATCTAGCCACTTGCACAATAAATCAATTTTATTGATTTATTAAAACATCATTTTCCCTCAACATGACAAGTCAAATAGGGCATTTATTGCTCTTTTTCCTTGTCCCCCTCTCAAAATTTATGGCAAAATTTGAATTCAAAAATTTCCCCCTCTTGGGCACTCTTCCCAAATCTTGCACACACATCAACTAATCACATGATGACAAGTGTCCTCAACTCATTGGCTTGTTTTTGATCCCACATTGGTCCCTCTTCAACACTTGGCATTTTGAAAATCTTTAAATAGGTGCTTCATCCTCAAGCAAATCCTTCACAATCTTCACAATTTCATGCAAGGTTACTCTCTTCATTTGAGATTTGATCTTGTTCATCATTTCACTCCATAATCTCCATTGGCATTTTATCATTTTGAGCTTTAATCAAGGATTGGGAAAGGGTCACTAGCACATGTGACACCAATCCACTATGAGATAGAGTTGGATCATGTCTTTCATATGCATTCTTTAGTTTATATTGTTCCATTTTTTATTGCATGATTGATGTGTTTCATTATTTCATAGGGATGTTAAAATGGTGTTTTAAACTAACCATATTGCAGATTTTTAGCATCCACAGCTACAAACTTTTTCTTGTCATTTCTTGCATCGTCACAATCGAAAAGGTTTTTGAGTGTGACTAATCCTTTTGGAAGCTTGTTGGATTCCAGCTAGATGATCTTTCCTTCATAGGATTCAACAATCTTCGGCTGGAGTTGGTCAGCAAACTCTCCCAAATGCTGTATGAATGAGGCAATGTGTTCATTGTTGTTAAACACTTGCCAACTTTGGTCATTGTATGGAATCTCTGGTCGGACTATTACTCGTATGGAGTGTTTTTTGTGAATGAGATCAGAGGTAGGATCAAACTGAGATCCAATTTAGTCCATGTGATCTGCATCTGTATTCTGTTCTCGGGGCACTTTCTGAATGTTGAAGGCTTCAAAACCCTCAATCAGGTCCCAAACTCGGTGTCTATATGATTGCATGTGGACATTTTTGGCCATAGAAATTCCTCAGACCTGATTGACTATTAGTTTGAAATATTTGAACACTATTAATTGGTTTATTCCCATCCTTTCCGCAAGGCTGATACCTTGCACTAGTCCTTCGTATTCAGCTTCATTGTTCAAGCAAGCAAACTGGAAGCAAAAAGACCTCAGTGTATTTTTAGTTTGTGGGGATATTAAACATATCCCAGCTCCTGCACCATTTTTGCATCTTGCTCTATCGAAGTGCAATGTCCATAGTTCAAAGGCTTGACCTCCTTCAGATTCTTTGGCAACCTTTGGGAGCACTTGATCTTCATTGTAGATGATATAGGTGCCCAACCCGATACCATGGTAGTTTCTGAAAGGGTTGGTATCTATATGTTCACTCAAGAGAGCATCTTCTTGATCATCTCGATCTTCGGTCACCCTCTCATCTTCTAGTAGCTCAATGCAATACATTTCTTGCTTGGTGATAGAGGTATGCGTGACTTCAAAATTGATCATGGCTTCATCGACTACATGCTCTGAATGTAAAGCTTCAGATTCTATCTTCATTTTTTCACCATGCTTAGTTCTAAGGATCAAATGCAACCAATCTAGGGACATGTATCTGCCCACCTTTGAAGTAAATTCACGGGATGGGCAGAGGCTGAACATGGGGGGAACATTTATGATCATAGTGTCTTATAGAACAATGATACTAGGGCAAGAAAATAGAGTCAAGGGGAGTGCCTTGATGACGCCTATGATTTTGACTCTGTTTCCATCAAGCTACATTACTCCTCTTTTTAAGGGTTCATAGCTGAGTCCTAAAGCTTCAACTATTTGTTTAGGCATAACTGTGGTGCTAGCACCATAATCAATCATGACATTGTGTAATAATTTTTCCCCTATAATGAGAGTTAAGAAGGGTTGAGGCTTCGACTTATCTCTTACTTCAGCAAGGGCTTCCGCTGCATTATTTGTAAGAACTTTGGTAGGAGATGGTCGATCAACAACCTTTGCTTTGGGAAATTGCTCCATTGGTGCCACACTTACATCTTCCTAGAGAGCCTTCTGTAGTAGCATATTTTGTTCCGGGATGGCTAAAATATCCCATAGAGACACATTAGCGGATGATTTCTTCAATTGTTCCACCACATTGAAAGGTGGAAGATTTGAAGGTTTCTTCTCATTTTCTCTTGTTATAATAATTTCCTTCCATGGCTGATATTACGACATCACTGCCGAGGTACTATGTATTTGGTCAGGGGTACCTTTAGGTTGCAGACTAACTAGTTGTGGGACAACTGGTTCACCTGTAAATATCCTCTTTGAGTGAGTGTTGTAGTCAGATTATACTTGCAATGTTTTAGATGTGGATGTATCATTGGAAAACATCGCTTCTTCTTCCATCCATGAGAAGAGCGCATGGTCGGGAGCGATTTTCACTTCTTGCTCTAGTGACATCCCTTGCATTTACGCGGTGAGCACCGCATTATCCATTTGCAAAGAGGTATACACATAGCTTTTGGGGTCTGACGTTGTAGCTTAGCTGCATTGCTCCACCACCTTTTGTTGTAGGTTTCCGCGGGGGAAATTCTGGGGCATATGTGAATCACTGCAAGGGAAGTACCAGGGGTTGGTTTTGTCTGCTAAGTTGTTTTGTCCTGCAGTCATCTCTTTGTTCAAACTTATATTAGCGCTCTGTAGTGGAGTGGGTATCGGTACCATTTGATTTGTTGTTTGCTTATGTGGATTTGTCCAAGCACCTCCTTGGAACTAGTTTTGTTGGTAAGAGGATCTTCCACCTTGATAATTTTGATAGGTAGGCTTTAGAGGTATGACCTGATTGTGCTTGATGACAATTATCTCATTGACAATAGTCTGAAACATTTCCTTGAATTCAATCATCTCCTCCTTTGAAGAGCCGAATGTAGAAGCAACATGCTTAGATATGTGTATATGGATTGGGGAGGAGCCGGTGCACTGGTAGAAGGAATCTCTTGAGTAGGAACCAATATTTCTGGAAACATGGGGATGATGGTCCAAGGCGGAAACTTCTTGGCATCTATCAAATTGTTCTCTGCTTTAACAACGACGCTATATGCTCTTGGTACTGTGGTTCTGCCTAGAGATTGGATCATCATTGAGATGTCAGGATTGATGGCCTTCAAGTAGAAAATGAATGCTAGATCTGACGGTAGGAAAATATGAACTTGAATCCTCTGCTAGCTTGTATAGAACCAAGCATTGAAGTCAGCCATGGCTTCTTGCGAGGCCCACTTTATGACCGACAACTGATAATATAGCGATGACCAGTCTCCTTCATTCAAGAACCTCTAATAGAAAGGCTCCTCGAGCTCATCCCAGGTATTGATAGTATTTGATTGTAATGTGTGGTACCAATCCAGTTCCTTGCCCCTGAAAGAGGCAACGAGCATCCTTAACACCACATTTTGGGTTGTAACCCCATGTACTAGGCATACATCTGCAACATCTTGCAAATGTTCAGATGGTGTTCTTGAACCATCTCCAGTGAATTTAGGTATGGCCTTTAGGGCGGAAAATGGGATAGCGGCCTAAAAAAAAGTGCTATTGGTGCAACAAGAGGACTTTCGGCGTCCCATTCCACATAATTTCTGTTAGCGACAGGCAACATGGCTAGCAGAAAGAGAGGAGGAAGAAAAATGTTTACTAATTGGGTTGTGGGCTGTACTATCCCTAATTGTGGTACTAATAAACCAAGATTATTTTCTATTTGGGACCTAGTAATAGGCCGATGGCTCATAAGCCCCTCTAAAAATTTGATTCATTAAGCTCGATCCAACTAGGCATGCTAGGAAAAAGAAAAAACTGTTGATGCCAAAAATTGGCAAGGTAATAGCCCTTTGTGGGAAACTCAGTTTATGGGGGACCTATTGCGCTAAACTAAGTGACGTCCAGATTTTTAAAGAAGTCGACTTCTTCTGTGAATGGGATTTTGGAATGGGAAACAAAAGCATATATAACATAAAGAATCTAACTAAGGCGATACACCAAAATTTATATGAAAGACACGATAAACTATCTTTTGGATATAGTCTAAGGGCTTGCTTAGCAATTTACCATGTCCTAGAATAACATAAATTAAGGATTGTAGCATAGACAACTCATTCAGTGACATAAAATAATAATCATTCCTATTTACTAAAAAGAAGAGTCAGAAGACATGATCTAAACTAGCAAACTTGCATTCAAATTATAGAAGTAGGACAAATAAACCATTTAAACAATAATGACACAACATAGAGTTTATCAATAGCATAAGAAACAAAGAGGCCAAACCATGGCACAATCTGTGAGTTATTGCAATAATCTAAACAATACAAAGGCCTGGTCTCTCCAAAAATTCCTATGATTCTAATAACTAGTGAAAAAGCATCTGATCTTCAAATATTGGACCCTTGGAATGGAACTGTAGAGTTGGGAACCACAAAACTGTTCCTTTGAAGCAAAGAGTAGTATTTCTAGAAAGCATTCCACTGCTTGGTGAGCAACAACTGAAAATATTCAGAATTTGAGCAATGATCACCCTCGGTCGTTGTAACAGAAAAGATTCGAGACACAACATTTGGTCGCTCTCCATTTAGGTGCATCTCCTGTGAATGATGGAAGTGGTCCAACAAAGCCTTGTGTAGACAAGTGTTTCCCTTTGGGATAGGCGGTTAGAACATGTGGCAACATCCCACAGCTTGTAATCCACTTCATCCCTAGCATTGAAGAAGTGTGCACCGAAGAGATGTGTGGCAACATTTCGTTGCTTGCAGTCGATTTACCATTTCCTTGTAGAAAATGTGCATGGGGATGACACGTAGCAAACTGTCAATATAGACACTGCCTATGGGACCCACCAATTCCTTTTTAGAAATGGGAGCTACGTGGCACACGAGTGGGGGCCAATGAGGAAGCAAAAAGAAGAGATCAAAATCACCCGTGGTGACGACATGTGGGAGCATTTCGGGGGCCGATAAAAGAGCAAGGAGAAAATTTCTTCGAAGTGCAATGAGCAGACACGCGTCAGAAGACACGACGGCAACCAAAAAGGGGGCCAATGAAAATTGTGAAGGCATGGGCTGATACTTAGCCAAAAATCAAAACCCGAAGGAGCATGGTGAATTTCGAATTCACAACGCTTTTGAGGAAAAAATGACAGATGACAATAGCATGTGAATTTTAGTTGGCGTTGAGTTTTGAGGTCCATGTGTTAGAATGTGGATACATAGTTGAAGGATTTTTTTACTAAGTCTTATGTCATTCTGACCTGACAAGTTTAAAGGTATGTGAAGATTAAATAAGTGTTGTATTCTTATGTGGGATCTAACATAGGTCCATGCCAACCTATTTTAAGTTATTTTGAGGATTGAATATTGGCGCGAGATATGTATGAAATTTTTGGAGCCGACAAGTTATATTTTGAGTGTTACATCTAATTAGGACGATCTAATTGATGTTATGCTTAAAGCAGATATATATGTTAGATCTTTTCGATGTTTTGGATATGAGAGTAAGTGATGCAAATATCCTACATATGAATATTATCAGAACAATGCAAATTTAAGTTGTGAATGTTGAGTAGAAGATTGAAGTGATATGATTGTAGAGGAAAGTGTTAGATCAATATCAAACGAAGTGTGTAAAGTCAATTTATTGAGCTTCATTGGAACTGTATTTCATGCATATGATAGATGCAATTGTAACAGTTCAAAATAGGCTATGAGACACCATATCTCTTCTATCTTTTTCTCTGTGTGTATTGAGTCCACCTACAATGAGCACTTATGTAAATATACTATAATCAATTATAATATATTGTGAGTTGATTCTCACTATGGTTTTTCCCATTTTGGGTTTTCCATGTAAAAATATTGGTGTTCATGTGTTATGTGATGTGATTGATGTTTCATGATTTCTTTCTTTATTACATTTGAATATGCTTTGGTGATTGGATGTTTAATTTTTGAATGGTTTAAGAGAATACTGATTCACCCCCCTCTTAGTATTTTGGGTGTTCAACAAAGAATAAATCTAAAACAAATAATATTTTTTTTATAACCAACCACTTTTATGTTTGAATAAATTTTAAAACAATATTATCCCCTTGAAATAGAACATTGCAATGGTTGTTCAATAATATTACATGACCATGATGTGGCCATATAAATATAAAGGATAGTCGATCTCCTTAGAAAATATGTAAATTACTCTTATTGCTTTAATCTAGTTAACAATTGTTTTAGATTACCCATAATTATATTAGAGGTAATATTTATTGAGTTTTTGTTATCTATGCATATATTATAACTTCAAGTTAGAGAGGAGAGATATTATCACAAGGTCAAAGCTAATTTAGGGAGACTTTGAGAAACTCTACATCATGCAACATGGGAAGACTAGTGTTAATAAAGGAAGGTATAGATCTAAGTACACTCAATAAGGAAGCATTTCACAAAGATATAAGGTTCCTATCACTCTATTTATTGTCCATTAAATTCCACCAGTAGCTCACTTAGTCTCCTAATAGTATTTTAGGATGATGGATAATAATTTATGGAGGAGTGTGTAATCAAATTACTAGCTTGGGAATCAATGAGAATTTAAGGATCTAGGTCCACTTGTAGGGTTGATAACACACTTCAAATTTCATCATTGGAATATAATTTTATGATGTTGATTGATATTATCTTGGCTAAGAGAGTGTAATGATAAAAAAATCAAAGATAATTAAATAAATTAGTAACAACATCAAAATTATTGAAAGAACAAGGGATATGAACCATGGAAGGGTTAAAAATTGGGTTGCAATGAAATGAATTAGCACTAGGATATGTAGCACATGAACTATGATGAGAAGGGGGAATGAAAAAATGGAAAAATGAAAATAGGATGTAACTTGAAATATAGGATTTGATTTCTTAATTGTACAATGTATTCTATTTCATTTTTGGCTTCTCATTCCTATAAAACTTAAGTTTTTTGCCAACTTCCTTGGTATAATGTTTAATTCTATATTGATCTAATATAATTGGTATAAATATGAAAACAAAATTGTATGTGTAGACACTTGAATTTGGCCACTTACGTTTTGTCAAACTTATCCATTTTCATCTAACTATCCTCTTATCTGCATTAATTAAGTAATATTACTATTATTTAATTAATACCCCTAAAGTCCTCTAAACCCCTAAGGTATTTAGTTAAATAATTAAATACTTTACCCTTTATTACTTTCCTCCAAGGAATTAAATAAATAATCCATTTATTTTATTCTCTTTATCTCCCATCCCCCATAGTATACACTTAATCCTAATCCACCTCCTAATCCCATCATTAGGGACGTGCACATTCCTAATCCATGATTAGGATGTGTCACATCCTCCAACTTTTGCAAGTTGGCTCTTAATTCTCATTAGCCACCTAACCTTCCTCTAATCATTCATCAACTAGTCTAATCAACCTCTTAGTCAACTCTCCCTATATCCCAAGTAATTTTAAATTCCTTTTTGTCTTCCCAAGGTCCTTTTGAGAAATTTTTATTTCCTTTCTCATCCCCCAAGGAATATTAAATTCCTTTTCTCTTTCCCAAGGAATATTAAATTCCTTTTATCATTCCCATGCACATTAAAAAGGAATTTTTAATTCCTTTAGTCAACTCTTTGATCTCAACCATTGATCTTCCTCCCTCTTTCAATCTCCACCATCCATTCGATCTCCCTTGACTAAATGACTAACACTTAGCCATTTTTGCAACCCTAACCATCCTAACCATTCTCAAGCATTCATCATCTCAATCTTTCAAGCTCACACTGCCGTCTTGCATCCAAATCAAGCTACAACAAGCCGTTATGCTGCCGAAATCAATCTAGGAGCATACATATCAAGCCATCAATGAGGGAAAACAAATCCATCAAGCTCAAACAAGGTAACATCTTGGTATTTTATTTGCAAGTTTGAGTTTCATCTTAAGCCAAATCCTGAGTGTTTTTTTTTGTTTTTATCTTCTTGCTTGAGTTTATTTCTTGCATTCTAGATGGGGTAAAAACACTACACACAGTATGTTATCAAATTAAAATTAAAATAATTATAATATCATTATTGCAAGAGTTTCTGGATTTGATGCAAATTTTTTGACACAATCTAATCCAGAAACTCTTGCAATAATCTTCATGGATTGTGGAAATCTATTAGCACTCATTATAATATCAATCCAAATATTCAAAACATGAAAAATGAGTTCATACTATCAAATTCAATCTAAAAACATGCAATTTGGATCTTCTACATTGAAAAAGAAAGAGAATGTAGTGGAATTGTTAAACAATGATTGATATTTTGCCAACACCATAAAAAGTGTGTTTTTATGTTCGATAAATCACACATTTCAAGGTAAACTAGAGCATGTGGGTTCAAAATTGTGGGATCCACATGCCTTTTTACTTTTTTTTGGAATTCCACAAAATGTGAGTGTGTTATAACAAAAGCACACTATAACATGTAAGGAAGCTAAGGTAGCGGAAAAACTTCCTACACTAATATTGAGAGAAGGATAATGCAAAACTTTATAGATATTTTCAACAGTTATAGAAACTTAAGCATAAATAAACATAAATATCATGCATACCACATGTGAGACCTCACATTTATATGTTCCTATTGGTTCTATGTGGCTTTGATGTTTTCTTGTCCAATGTTTTGTGCTTCTATAGTTGCCTAGATTTATGAGTGACGATTGTTCCTATACATCAATGATGTTTAAATGCTTGAGTGTTACGAGTAACTGAATAATTCTATCTACTGATTATTGTGATTTTCTCTGTGATAAATATGTTGGAGTACAATTAACACTAAGAGGGGGGGTGAATCAATGTTAATAGACAAATTAACTCTTTTTAATTCTTTTAACAATTTTTTAGATCATGAAAGAACTTATACTGTAAAAATCAAATGAACAAATAATGAACAAACACATTTAAAAGATTGACACAAAGGTTGTCTTGAGTGGAAACCCTCCTGGGGAATAAAACCACTCGAACTTGGCCTCACTGGCCTTATCTGAAAATATTCTTTGTACAAAGCCTCATTGGCTGATTTGTCTCACTGACAATAGTGCTATCTCACTGATAGTCTTATAGTGCTATCTCACTAATAGTCTTTTGAAATGTACATGTATGAAAGAATTATAAATAAAGAGTTGGTCACTGTTTCTAACTGATTCTCTTTAAAAAACAATAACATATGTATTTACAGACCCGACTTAAGGGTAAACACACTTTTTTTTTAACTTCTTTATACAGCTCGAAAAAAACAACTATAAAATACCAGGAAACCTATGGGGTTAAAGAAAAAATTATCAAATTCAAACCCAACATTAAGATATTGTACAGATTGCTCAAACAAATACTCACATCATTAACAACTGTTCAACCTCAGAAACAACAAAAATGCCCAGGTAAACACAACAAACCCGATTACAACTAATCAATATTATGAACACCAAAACTAGATCTAATGCACATTGTTTCACATCGACACAAAGAAAAGAAAAACAAAAAATGATAAAGAGTACACCTGGGGTTGGAAGAATACACCCAAAAATTCTTCACTATTTTGTTTTTTACTACAACTTCTTGTCCATGCAGCCGACATCTGAAATAGACTTTGCATACTGCCAATGCCATGATTAGGGTAAAAAACCCTAACAAATAAAAATAAATCAAGTATCCATGCCCATCAAAGCTTCATAGAAGATTTCAATTTCAACATAATGATTTTTCATGTCTAGGAATTATGATGGGAAAAAATTCCCATTCAAACAAAATAATTTCCACCGACAATGCAATGATTATTTTATTTTTGACTTTATAAAACACTATCATTGCAACCTTTTTCCACTTCATTATTGTCTTTGAGAAAACACATTTTTCCACCTATCAAAGATTTCCTCACAATGATTCCAAACCTTATTTGTAGAAGCAATATGTTGCCTTATAAAAATACAATGCGCCTTTTGAACAAACTTTGGATAAACAACTTACCATTGCACCTGAACAATGTTATCATGAAGTCTTTAAAAAATCATGCTAGGATATATAATATGCAGATAGAATTTATAATTTCAAACTGAAAACTGATCATATTCCAAGCTGACAATAACCAAACTATGAAACATATCAATGCCAAATGCAAGTGATGATGCCAAGATAGATCAGAATAGATATATAAACTCATGCAAGAAGAAATGAACTAAAAGATCACCATGTGCACAACCTGATACCTCAACTTTGGTGTTATGCCATTAATACCAAATAATATTGAGGGACAACAAACTCCCCCTTTGGCATTGATGTCAAACACAAAAGTTAATCAATAATATCATAGCTATAATATACTTGTTCTGAACATGATGACTACATTAAGTACATATCCATCCTATCACATACCAAGGAAACCATCAGATACAACTGAGAGACTGCATAAATAGAGCATATCACTGATCAAAAACATATATCACTGCCATAAAATAATCTCTGAACATTACAAAATAAACCTCCAAATTCTCCCCCTTTTGACACAATGCCAAAGGCAGAGAAATTGAACCAAACATGAAATGTGCTCATAATGCCAAATAAATACTGAGGGATAAAAGAATATGCATGAACTACTCCCCCTAACTCCATGAACTGGAGTTAACATGGAAGAGAACTGATGGAGACAACACCAAGCTTGTCTCTTAGTGTCTCAAACTGAGCTTTAGGAAGGGGTTTGGTAAATATATCAGCTACCTAATCATTGGATGCCACAAAATATAGCTTAACTTCATTAGCCAACACCTTTTCATGCAAAAAATGATACCTTATATCAATATGCTTAGTTCTAGAGTGCTGCACAGGATTTTTGGAGATATTAACAGTACTTGTATTATCACACAAAATGTGAACTGGTCTAGCAACATCAACTTGTATGTCCTTCAAGGTTTGAACCATCCAAAGTACCTGAGTACAATAGGTAGCAACTGCTATATATTCTACCTCAATAGTTGACAAGGATGTTGAATCCTACTTCTTGCTATGCCAAGCTACTAATCTACCTCTAAGATAGAAGGCACCCCCTGAAGTACTTCTCTTTTCATCAATATTTCCTACCCAGTCAACATCAGTGTAAGCAACCAAAATGAAATCACTGTGTTTAGGGTACCACAAACCAAAATTTATTGTGCCAACAACATACTTCAAAATTCTTTTCACAGCATTCAAATGTGACATTTTAGGTGCAGATTGAAATCGTGAAACCAAGCATACAACATGCATAATATCAGGGCTTGTAGTAGCTAGATATAGGAGACTACCAATCATGGATCTATACAAGGTATGATCCACATCAGGCTAATCAGCTTCCTTTGAGATTTTACAGTTGGTTTCCATAGGAGTCCCAACAAGTTTACAATCAATCAGCTGAAAATTTTTCAACATTTCTTTAGCATATTTAGTTTGTGAAAAAAATATCCCTTTATCAATTGACTAACTTGAAGACCCAAAAAGAAAGAAAGTTCACCAATCATCGACATTTCGAATTTAGACTTCATGATCGCAGGAAATTCAGAGCACAAATCAACATTATTACTGCCAAATATAATGTCATCAACAACAACGACAACAACTATAATACTGTCACCTTTCATTTTGAAGTATAGATTGTTGTCTACAACACCTTTTGAGAACCCGTGTTCATGTAAATAGGTATCTAATTTTTAATACCAAGCTCTAGGAACTTGTTTTACCATAGAGGGCCTTTTTCAACCTGTATACATAATGTTCTTTACCTGTAATAGCAAAGCCTTCAGGCTGTTCCATATAGAATTCTTCCAACAAGTCACCATTCAGAAAAGTATTTTTAACATCCATTTGATACACTTTAAAACCTTTATACACAAAATAAGCCAGAAACATTCTAATTGCTTCTAATCTAGCCATAGGAGCAAAATTTTCATCAAAATCTAGTCCTTCAATTTGAGAATAGCCTTTGCAAACTAGTCTAGCTTTATTTTTGACTATGTTCCCTTGTTCATCCAACTTATTCCTAAAGACCCATTTTGCACCAATGACAATATTATTTTCAGGTCTAGGAACTAGTTCCCAAGTTTTATTTTTCTCAATTTTTGCAAGTTCTTCATGCATAGCCTTAACCCAACAACTATCACTACTAGCCTCATAATATGTCTTAGGCGCTATTTCTGAAATCAAAGATAAATAAACTTGTTCATCATTATCTTTTGTACCTGAGAGCTGCCTTCTTGTTTGAACTCCTCTTGTCATATCTCCAATAATCTGATCAAAAGGATGATTCTTTTTCATTGGCCTAAAAGATAATTGAGAGGAAGATTTAGCAATTTCATCAGGCACATTTTGTTCAGTTAATTGCTCAGGTTCTGTTGAACTTGAAGGTTCATTTTGATTTTGCATATTTTTATCAGGTGTCTGCACAATAAATTCATCATCATCATCAATTTTCTTTTGTTTTTCACAATTTTGTAAGGTTTCATCAACCTTAACATTGGAACTCTCCACAATTTTCTTTAATCTTTTATTGTAACACTTATATGCTTTACTGTGTGTAGAATATCCCAAAAATATACCCTCATCACACCTAGATTCAAAACTTCCAATGCTATCAGTGTCTTTCTTTATATAGCACTTGCTACCAAATATTTTAAAATATCCCACATCGGTAGTCCTACCATACCATAATTCATATGGTGTATGTTGTGTATTAGTCCTTAATTGAACTCTGTTTAGAATATAAACAACAGTATGCACTGCTTCTTTCCAATATTTGTTTGACAGAGCTGCATCATGTAACATAGCTCTTGCCATTTCCTTCATTGGTCAATAATTCACCTCCTCTATCTGACCTAAGACACTTGATTTTCAGATTAGATTCATTTTCAACCAATTTTTTGAAAACTTTAAACTTATGAAAGGCCTCTCCCTTATGTATCAAAAATGTTACCCAAGTCATACGGGTATAGTCATCTATAAAAAGCATGAAATACCTCTCATTATTCAAGGAATTAGTCCTTGTTGGACCACATAGATCAGTGTGAACAAGTTGCAAAGGTCTGGTTGATGTGTAATCTTTAGTTTTAAAACTCGCTCTAGCTTGTTTTCCTTCCTGACATTCTTTGCAAATTTGATTATCTGGTTTAGATATTATAGGCATGTTTCTAACATTTTTATTTTTACTTATCTTTACCAGATTGTCATAGTTAATATGACCAAATCTTCTATGCCATAACTTAGACTCATCAATTTGACTCATGAAACAAACATTACTTTCTTGCTTATTATTTGAGCTCTCTTGCAGATAATACACATTACCATTTGTTCTGAAACCTGCTGCTACTGTTTTTCCATTTTTTCTTTGAATTTCACACCCTAAGTCAAAGAACCTTATATCAAAGCCATTATCACAAATTTGACTTACACTCAGTAGATTATGAGTTAATCCTTCCACATAATAAACATCATTGACAGGGATTTCATTTTCAAGAAAAATAGTACCTTTTCCCACTATAGGAATATAATGATCATTCCCAAACTTAACAAAGCCACTAGGATAATCCTCATAGTCTATAAACCTATTTCTCTCACTAGTCATATGATGAGAGCAGCCACTATCAAGAACCCAAAAGTTTCTCTTAACATAGTGAAAAGTTGTTTCAACTATCAGGGCTCCAACATCTTTAGGCCTCCAAACAAGTTTAGTTCCATTAGTTCTGTTTGACTGCACTCTTAAACTAGATTTACAAAATGCTGCTAATCTATAACATTGAAGATTAACAAGAAATTTATAGAGATTTCCATTAACAATATTATAACTTCTTTTAGACAGAATCTTGCAAGTACTGGCCTTATGACCAAATTGTTTACAATTGAAACAATAACCATTGAAATTAGAATTATCATCATAAATCTTACCTTTTCCTTTTCCATTCTGATTTGAACATTGACGCTCATCAGGAGAGGCAAGCTGATTTCTCAGCTTAACAACTTCTGCCTCCAAAGAGCAGCATCTATTTTCCTTATGTTTCAGTATTTCTTGGGTTCTCTCAAGAATTTTTCTGGTTTCTTCTCCTTTAAGAGTCAAATCAGAAATAATTTGTACACTTTTCTGATCTTTATCTTTTAAGATAACTGCTTCTTTTCTCAATTTCTTAATTTCTTAATTTATTTGAGAGCATATTTCAATTCTCCCTCAAGATCAATTTTTGATTCAGAATTGGATTCATCTTGCTTTATAGGAACAACTTCAACCATAAATACTATTTCTTTAGTTTCATCATAAGATTCAACTAAATCACTATCAGTCACATCAGCATAAAGACTTTTCTTCTTTTTAAAGGTATTTCTCTTCTTGAAGTTTGGTTGCTTTTTATTTGATAACCTTTTATTATCTTCATCATCACTTTCAAGATCTTTATTAGGGCAGTTTGCAGCATAGTGTCCTATCTTTCCACAATTAAAAAATTTAAAGGGTAATTTCCCTTTATACTTTCCTAAGCCTCTTTTCAGTTTACTTACAAATGACAACTTTGTTTCATCTAAGGCATCAAACTCAACTTTAAATGTAGATTTCTTACTTACAGAGTTATGTTCATTCAATCTCATTTCATAAGCAGTAAAGAAACCATGAAGATCATCAAGAGTTACCGTATTAATGTCTCTTTCTTCAACTACTGCAATATTTGGATCAAAATTGGTGGGTAAAGATCTTAAAACTTTTTGAACAACAATATTTTCAGGAAGATCTTCTCCAAAACCTCTGATTGCATTTACACTTTCTTGAATCTTCAAGAAAAAATCAGCAATCTTCTCATCTTCAAACATTTTTAGACTGTCAAACTTAAATATAAAGTTTTGAAGTTTTGCTTCTTTAACTTTCTCATCACCTTCATAGATGGTAGAAAATTTATCCCATATGGATTTTTCATTCTTACAATCCATTACCTTTGTTAAGACATCATTAGTGAGTCCACAACAAATAGCATTTTCAGCCTTTGCATTGCAATCATATGCTCGTTTCTGATCAACATCAAAAGGGGCTAATGTAGCAGTATATGCATTTTCAATTGGTGCCCACACATCATATCCTAGAGAGTTAATATGTTTTTTCATCCTAAACTTCCAGAAGGCATAACCAATACCATCAAAGAGTGGTGCTCTGGTTGTAGACAAGCCTTCTTGCATTGCCATTAGTACTCCTAAGAAGAATCCCCTAGTTGACTTAACAACAAGGTTTTGCTCTGATACCAATTGTTGGAGTACAGTTAACACTGAGAGGGGGGGGCTAAATCAGTGTTAACAAACAAATTAACTCTTTTTAATTCTTTTAACAATTTTCAGATCATGAAAGAACTTATACTGTAAAAATAAAATGAACAGATAATGAACAAACACATTTAAAAGATTGACACAAATATTGTCTTGAGTGGAAACCTTTCTAGGGAATAAAACCACTCGAACTTGGCCTCACTGGCCTTATCTAAAAATATTCTTTGTACAAAGCCTCACTGGCTGATTTGTCTCACTGAAAATAGTGCTATCTCACTGATAGTATTATAGTGCTATCTCACTGATAGTCTTATAGTGCTATCTCACTGATAGTCTTTTGAAATGTACAAGTATGAAATAATTGTAAATATAGAGTTCGTCTTTGTTTCAATAATTACATACTTTGTTCTGCAATGACCTCAGAATCAGAGTCACAAAATTCCAATACTCAAAACAATATATATTGTCTTTTTGAAACATATATTATGTTCTTTCCAAAATATCTCATCATGAATATGAGAAAAATGAAGTATTTAACATGTTCTCTATTTTCAAAAATAGAATTAGGAAAACCCTTTTGAAAAACTGAATCACCAACTTCCATTGAAAAACCGAAACTGAAATTTCCTTTGCCAGTTGTAAGAACAATTTTTCTTACACAATACTTAACCAAAATCCATTTGATATGTACAAACTAGATGAGTTCCTTCGATTCATTATTCAAGTATGTGTTCAACGAGATATTCAGTCATGTCGAGTTAATGATTAATTAATTGCTAGTAGTGGCATTATTTATATCAGATGTATTAAGTTATAAGGGTTATTGGGATGATTGCTTAGATGATGCACATTTATTTATTGTGGATGGTATTGATATAATTATGGATGTTATGTTTGATAATATCATTTGTGATTTATGTATTTGTGACATGATGACTTATTTATGCTATCTTATGGTTGTTAGTTGATTTATGATGATATGTGATTATGATGGAATTATTTTAGATGTATGTATATATATACTATATTGGCACCTTTTGTTTAGTGTATAGGGTTTTTAATGTCAATGGAATTAATGGGGGTCATTTAACCACTTTATGTTGTTTTGCGTGATGTAGCACCTAGGCATGAGATCCTATGGTCTATTGGTCATTATGTTAAACTGTGTGATTTTCAAGTGTTATGTGTTAATGTGGTTATGTTTTGTGCAAGTTTTAATTTGCAAATTTTAAAAGTGATTTAAAGTGTTTTTAGGAGGTCTAAGGTGTAGTTTATGTTTTTTAAATTAGCCTAGGACTTAGGTGTATAGGTTAGAAGATTATTTTTTTCATTTATAACCTTATAAAAAGTGTTTAGACCCTCCTTTAACCCCCACTTACAAAAGTGGAGAAAAAGAGAGGGTAGTTGGGTGGTTGTGTTAGTTGAGGGAGGAAGTTACTCCTCCCTTCTCTTTAAAACTCCTCCATGGAGAGGAGAGACTTGATCATTTTGTGTCTTGGAAATTTTGTGATTGTGGTTTGAGGTTGGACTTTCTTTCTTTGATTATATGCAAATAATGTGTAAGCTTGATTTTATGGGGTTTTGTTGGGGGTTCTTGAGAATATGTGTTTTGTTGTGTTGTGTTTTTTTTTCTTCTGTGCTTTATAGGGTATTTGACCCCCTGTTGCAAAGAGGTAGAATTTTTCCTCCATGTGTAAGAGGTTTGAGTGGGCAACTCCCACAAATAGGGGCATATTTATATTTTGGGATATGAGTATCCCTTGTGCATATTGGCCATTTTTAGGGTATGAGCACCCTTGCTTATTTAGGGATATAAGTATCCCATATCTTTATACAGATTGGTTTTTCTTTTGGAGGAATAAGGGTGCTTGATGTGGAGTTTGATGTGGAGATTTTTCTATAGTATTTATGTGATATGTATATGTTTTCTCCTAACTGGTTGAGCTCATACTCCCCCTATGTGGTAAACCAATGTGCTAGATAAGTGTCTTTGTGGAATTTGGGAATGGTCTAATGTGAGAGTATTTTGTGAGTACATGTGAATTGTTTTGTGTTAAAGTGTATTATGTCATGTGTTGAGTCTTTCCAAGTGACTAAAGTGATTTCCCCATGCTTAGGGGTGGGTTGTCTCACAACCCTATGGATGACGTTAACTTTGGACATGATTAAGGTGCTAAGATTTCTGGAATAGGTTCAATCAATTTTGATGACAAGCATAATACTGAAGATGTTTACTATGTTAAAGGTTTAAGGCATAACCTCTTGAGTGTTGGAAAAATGTGTAGTGGGTAAAATATTATATTTGAGGATGATGTATGTGAGATCAAAAAAGGGTCCAAAACTGTGATTGTTGTTGGAAAGAGGACATATGGAAATATTTATCAACTCAAGGGTGTTGATGGTCAAATTTTTATGACTCAGATTAATGATAGTTAGTTATGGAATAGGAGGATGTGTCACATCAATTTTGATAACTTCATTAGTATCAGTTCAACTCAAGGAGTGAAAGATCTACCAAAGATTACAAAGCCTATCAATGTTGTTTGTAGAGATTGTCAATTTGGAAAAAAAATTAGTAGTTTCAAGGGAAAAGAACAATCTTTTACCCGATTGTTGGAATTGGTTCATATAGAACTTTGTGGTCCCACAAGAGTGAGAAGTCTTCAAGGTGACAGGTATTGCATGCTTTTATTTCATGATTATTCTAGAATGACAAGGGCTACTTTTCTTAGAGAGAAATTTGAAGCCTTAGATAGATTCAAAGCATTTAAAGTTATGGTTGAGAATGAAATGGATTTGAAGATCAAATGTTTGAGGTCTGAAAGAGGTGGAGAGTTCACCTCCAATGAATTTAACATGTTTTGTGAGAATCATGGCATAAAAAGGCACTTGTCTATCCCTAGGACTCCTCATCAAAATGGAGTGGTTGAAAGGAAAATTAGGACTATTCAAGAAGCTGCAAGGATTATGATGAAAGAATCTAACCTATAAGAAATCTCCTGGAGATAAGTAATTCATATTGTTGTTTACATAATTAATAGAGTTCAAGAAAAAGCTAACACAAAGACTCCCTATGAGTTGTGGTATGGAAGGATCCCTACTATCAAATACTTTAGAGTGTTTGGAAGCAAATGTTATCCCAGAAGAGATGATGAAAACTTAGGAAAGTGTGATGCAAGGTCTGATGAAGGTATCTTCCTTGGATATTCTACTAAAATCAAAGCTTATAGATGTTACAACAAAAGGATAAGAAGGATTGTTGAAAGTGAAAGTGTCAAGATTGATGAATAATTGAGGAATGGTGATAGATGCTTATGAATTAGATAAACTCGCTTGCGAAGGAGAAGAAGAAGAAAAAGATAAGGAAAAGGAAGTACAAAATGAAGAGGAAGAAGATTCAAAAAAGACCCCTAAGTATGTGTAGATAAATCATTCCGAAGTAAAGATCATTGGAGACAAAAGCAAAGGTGTGTTGACAAGAAGAAGAGCTGCTAAAGTAGATGTAAATTTGTGTTTGCTTTCTAAATTTGAACCTAAAATAGTGAGTGAGGCATGCAAGGATGAATATTGGATGAAGGAAATGGAAGAAGAACTTATGGAGATTGAGAAGAATCAGACTTGGGAACTTGTTCTTAGACCTAAAAACAAGAACATAATTGGTACTAAGTGGGTATTTAGAAACAAGTTGAATGAAAATGGAGAAGTGGTAAGAAACAAGGCAAGACTTGTGTGTAAGGGTTACTCACAAGTTGAAGGAATATACTTTGAGGAGACGTTTGGTCTGGTGGCTAGAATAGAAGTAATCAGGATGTTTCTGGAATTTGTAGCACATAAGGACTTTAAAGTTTATCAAATGGATGTGAAGTCTTCTTTCTTGAATAGAGAATTGGAAGAAGTTTATATGGAACAACCAGAAGAACTTCAGTTATCAGACAAACCTAATAGGGTTTGTAGATTGAAGAAGGAATTCTATGGATTGAAGCAAGCTCCTAGATATTGGTATGCAAGGTTGGACAAGTATTTGATACAAAAAGGATTCAATAAAGGTACCACAGATAGTAAACTTTACTTTAAGGTTGAGAAAGATCAAATCTTGATAGTGGTTGTGTATTTTGATGACATAATTTTTGGAGGCAATGAAGCTATGTGCAAGAAATTTGCATAAGAGATGCAAAAGAGTTTGAAATGTATATGTTTGGAGAGATGAATTTCTTCCTTGGGCTACAAATCAATCAAAAAAATAAAGGCATATTCATTTCACAATCAAAGTATGTTAAAGAAATGTTGAAGAAGTTTGGAATGGAAGACTCCAAACCAGTATTTACTCTTATGGTTACTGGTTGCAAATTTAGTAAGGATGATGAACCCCCTAAGGATGATTAGAGAAAGTATAGATCTATGATTGGTGGACTACTATACCTAATTGCTACTAGACCAAATATCATGTGTGCAATTTATCTTGTGGCTAGATTTCAAGAAGATCCTAAAGAGAAACATGTTGCAATAGTGAAGAGGATATTTAGATATTTGAAGGGAAATTTTTAGATTATGGCTTGTGGTATCCTAGGGATAATGATTTCACATTGGGTGCTTACAAAAATGCATATTGGGTTGGTTGTGTTGATGACAGGAAAATTACGAGTGGTGGTGCATTCTTTCTTGGATTAGATTGGTATCATGGCTAAGTAAGAAACAAGATTCAAATTTGTCATCTATTGCAGAGGTTGATTACATCACAAAATATTTCTACACATAAGTGTTGTGGATGAGGAAAACATTGAAGGATATCAGAGTGGTGTATGATGAGCCTATTTCTATCTTTTGTGATAATACAAGTGCAATCAATCTTTCAAAGAACCTAGTGATGCATTCAAGGACAAAGCATATTTCAATCAAATATCACTTTCTAAGAGAGAAGGTTGTGGAGAATGAAGTGAATCTTGAATATGTCCCTACAAAGGATCATATTGTTGATATATTGAAACGAAGGATTTTGGTACCCAAATCCTTCCTTGCTCTTTTAGGTTTTTTCACCTAAAAGGGGAAAGATGGACCAAAATGCACAATGTTTCAATCAAGATTAATGTAAGGATGGATGGGATATTGATGCGAAGTATGTGTGAATGTGCTTGAATGCTTACAAATGCAAATAAATGAATGCAAACTAATCTAATGAAAGATGCTGAAAAACACAATGTTGATTGTCAATATGAACTAGAAACCTAGACAAATGAAAACATAAGTTGATGAAACTGAACAGAGTGCACCTGGAGGCATATTACTGTTGCTAGAAGGTTCTAGAATGTTCTAGAAGTTACTGTTTATTTCCATTGGGACTGATTCTCCATGCATGGCGAATCAATCTTGCTTCTGATGAAAAGTCCAGAAAACAGGTTTTTGACTATCGGGAGCTAAATTCTGACAAAACCACTTTTCAAGCCTACAGATGGGAATCATTCACCATGGGTGGAAAATTAGTCCACCTACATGAATCAACAAATTTAGGAGTTGATTCTATGGAGCTAGATCTTCACTTGTGCTTCCTATAGGAGTCCACTTATGAAATTGTCAGATTCGGGTCTGAAAGTGACTTTTTGTTGATTCTTTGACTTGTTGAATGAAGAGAGGGATTTAACAACCTTGAAACTTGAACTTCAATGATTTCCAAGCTTCCAAAGAACCTAAATCTGCAAACACACAAGAAGAGAAAGATAAATTTTGATTGTTAAGGCATGGAGGTTTGCCTTGGTCAAACCCCATTTAGGTCATTAAACCAAAATGATGAAAGAAAGGAATGAAACATGCAACAATGGAATAGATTACCTTGCCATGATGATTGATCTTGAAATTCTGCAACAAAACATGTAGAATATTCCCTTGAATGTCTTAGGAAGCTAAATTGATGTCTTGCAATGTGAAAGCCCTATCTTGCTTGATGAATAAATGATGTGAATGAAATTAAGAGATGAATGAGAGATTAGAGATTAGAAGATAAGAGATATAAAAATGAGGTGTAAATCACATATTTATACACACTTGTGCCTTAGTTACCTGTTCATACCTCATCACAGGCCGACATCAAGTGTTTTTGAATAAAATCCCAGAGGGAAATTTAAAATATTTTGTATTTGGGGCCAAGGGGGACTCATTCGCCACCCATGGCGAATGGGTCCCACCTAGGACCTAAAAATGTGTGTTGAGAAATATGTTGTATTTAATGTTGTTTATCAGGATAATACTAAAAAATACACTTAATTAAGCATATGAGACATAAAGGGGCCAAATAAAGCTTGAAAAGGGGATAAATAGTGAAGATGTGCCTAGAAAAGTGTGAAAGCTTACATATATTTACTAAGGCTCTTCCTAAGGATATTTTTGAGTATCTTTGGGAGAAGTTGTGGGTTATTTCCCCTCCTTCTTTGAACTAGATGCATATGGAGATGCATCAGTCTAGTGGATCTATGGATTCATTCTCTGTCTGGACCGATGTTGGTGGCTACCTCTTAGGGGGGAGTAGATAGTGACATTCTTGCAATATGGAGTGAGTTTTGTGATTTTGTAGAGGTTGCTGATTTGGTTGGTGTATAGTCCTAAGGGGGATTATTAAGAGCAATAGTAAGTATCTTGGTTCAATGTCAAAGGGGGAGATATTGCAAGATGGTGTGTCCCTTGGTCTTCCTTGTGCAACATGATGCTTGGGTTTGTGACATGGCTTAACCACCTCCTATGGATCTTGTATAAATCTAGCGGTTGTATCGGGCATTAACAAGTCGACCTTTTGGTGCAATGACAACCACCAATGTAACAAAAGAACAATGCAAATTTTTTTATCTATTACCATTGATGTCAAAGGGGGAGAGAGAGTCATGTGAAAAATTCTATTAATACAGGGGAAGATTGAAGCATGTGAATAATAAAAATTTGAAAGGGGGAGAGATAATCATGAGAAAAAGTCTATCTATATCTTGTAAGGAGAGAGTGCGAGACTGTTGTGTAGGTTTTCTAATAAAAAAAAGAGTGTGTATGTTATATTTGATGGTTTTTCACATATTGTGTTGCCATCAATTACAAAGGGGGAGATTGTTGCAAGTATGAAGGTTTTTTCATTGATGTCAACAAGCTTGTGTTGTCATTTGTGTCAATTGTGTAGTGGTTGAGAGAGATTGTTGCTTTGATTAGTTGCATTATGTTATCATTAGTTAAGTTATTGGTGTTAAACTCTAGGGTTTCTTTGATAAGATTTTGGTTATGGTTGTGGTAGTGATAAAGATGTTTAGGATATTGAGAAAATTGATAAAAAGAGGAAACATGGTATTGCAGAGGTCTTCTGGTTTTGCTCCACATTTATTTTGGGTTGAAGATCTACTTGTGTGGTTTGGATATGTTGGTTAGAGATGTTCAGAGTTTCTATATCTAGAATTTGGGCTTCTAGATCAATGTGCAAAAGAAGTTATGTTCACCAGTGTGTGAACTGGATTTGTAGTGTTGCTTACAAAGGTGTCTAGGAGATTTTTTTTTGCTCTGTGTTTCTTCGTAGTTTTGCTTCAGGACTTGTAGTTCTGAAGGTGAGTTTATGGTGTTGATAGCTTACCTCATTCAAGTAGGTTTGAGGTTTTACACTCTGAAAGATATTTTTTAGAGTTACAATGTTTGGCAATGTAGTTTGAGTGTATTGGGCTTGTATATTCTAAAGGTGTGAGTTGGTACAAAGAATTTTTTGGATCTCAAGTGGTTTGTGGATTATTCTAGATTGTTTAGAAGTGTGGTGTGTGGTTCTCAAGTCACCCTTGGATTTGAGGAAGTGCGTACTTCAAATTTTGATGGTGTTTGCATGCGTAACGGTTGACCTATTTTTTACACTACATTCAAAGATGTTTTAGTATTGATGAAGGTATAGCATGGCATGTGAGTGTTGATTTGGTTCCCAATTAAGTTTTATATTCATTCACTTTCATTCCTATCCACCGCGTGAATGCTTACATCTAACCTATTTTTATATTTGTAAAGTGTAAATTGTGTGTAGCCAACTTGAATATGCTTTTCAAGTTGTGGATGGTATAAGTGCAAGGTGAGTTGATGCAAGATGGAGTGTGGAATAGAGTTGAGTGTTGTGATACAAAATTAAGTGCAGAGATGCAAAAATGCAGTGTGAGCTATAATTCAAGATTGTTGAATGCAGTGAGTTGAAGGTATCTTGATCTCTTGAGAGTTGTGAGTGTTGTTGGAGCTATTGTGGTGGATTATCTTTTACATTGATATCATGTTCTCTGTGTAAAATTCTATCTTCTTTCTTCTTTCTATTCTGGCAGTGATGCCTTTTGGATAGTGTGTCCTATTATGGCAATTAGCCTTTTTGTACCGATTTTGTAATTACTTATATTGTGAGCTAATCCTCATCATGGACTTTCCCTCCTAGGTTTTTCCACGTAAATTAGGTGTTCTCTTGTGTGTAGTTTTGTTGTTTCAATTTCTATTATCTGCATTTCATGTTTAAATATTATAACAGATTAAGGGTTTAATGAATGCATGTGGATTTGATTACTATTGATGGTTTTGATTTTTTAATTGGATACAACTAATTCACCCACCATCTCAAATGTATTTTTCATTCAACACCTTGAACATCAAATAAGACTTCTAGATACTTCTTCCATACTCTCATGCCACTAACATCTACCGCAACCCAAGTAGGAACATAACACTTCATCCCAAAAGCACAAAATGCACAACCATGAAATACAACATTAATAGATCAACTTGCAAAACCCTTCAACACATGAAATTAAAACTAAGACACTGAACAAGCACTGATAGCACATTCACCAAGTTACAAGAGTAGAGACTTCGATGCATAGAAATATGGAGTATTTTCCGAACTAGTCTAGACAACCAACACCACTACCAACCTTCTATGAATTACAGAAACCTCCTCGACAACACTGGTGACCTACTAAGATAGGAATGAAACATCCATAGAACAAAAAAATTTAATCCCAAAACACAAGACCATATCTACAATAGTGGAGGAAGGTAGAGCATTCTCCAAAATAGTCTTCACAACAACTTCTAGAAATAGAACCTTTCAACAACTTGTGGAGGCCATAACTTTCTTTCAGCAACATAGGAACAATAGGAGAGAGAATACAACATACTATAGATAATCAAAAAAATATCTCCACCATTAGCATCAATTCTAATCCTCATCTTAATGCTTCTAATCCTCATCTTAATATATCATTATGAAATAAATTTGTTGACATCAACCATACTCAATACTTCTTTCATTATCATCAGACAAGGCATGACATCTAACCATGAACTTTAGCAACACCATCATACAACAATGTTAGCCCAAATTGAATGTTTTTAACAATGAAAACCATTTACAAGCAACAAACACTGCCACAATTTCACCAAGTATTGACATCAGGGACATTAAATTCCAACAATCTCACAAAAATATTTAACAATCTCACCAAGTGTTGACATCAGTGATAACTAACAATCAATTTTGACATCAATGATATCCACTTCCAATAATCTCCCCTTTTGGAATTGATGGAAAAAAACACCTGCTTACTCTCCCTCTTTGACATCAGGGACAAAGAGCCTCACACACTTACACAAAACAACAACACATACTTTGACTTCAAATCGCAAAGGGTGAAATATATTCAATTGAAATAGCAACACATACTCCCCCTTTGACCAACACTTCTTCTCAACATTTGCATAACTCTCCAAATACCCCCTTACTATCAACTCCCCCTAAGGGGTAGCACACATCGATCTAGGAGAACAATGACATGAAATTCTCCCCCTGGATAGATGCACCATCTATTCATCTAGTTAGAACAAGGAGGGGCAATAACCCCCAACTTCTATCAGAGATACTCAAAAGTATCTTTTGAAAGTGCCTTTGTGAAGATATCTACAATCTAATCCTTAGTGGTCACATACTCCACTCTAACTTCATGCTCTACAACCTTCTCTCTCAGAAAGTGATATTGGATATAAATGTGTTTAATTCTTGAATACATTATCAGATTCTTGGAAATATTAATTACACTAGTATTATCACATAATATACAAATAGGTTCATCATAAACCACCTTTACATCCTTCAAAGTTTTCTTCATCCAAAGAACCTGGGTGCAACAAGATGTTGCAATAATGTATTCAACTTTTGCTTTGGAAAAAGAGACTGAGTCTTGTTTCTTACTGAACCAAGAGACCAATTTGTCTCCTACGAAAAATGCACTTCCACTTGTACTTCTCCAATCATCCACACATCCTACCAAATTAGCATTAGTATAAGAATTCAGAGAAAAATGATTGTCCTTATACCACAAACCACAATCCAGAGTTCCTTTCAAGTATTTGAAAATTCTTTTCACTACCTTCTCATGAGATTTCTTAGGATCTGCTTGAAATATAGTAACCAAACATATTGCATGCATGATATTAGGTCTATAAGTAGTCAAGTACAATAAACCTCCAATCATAGACCTTTATAAAGTCTGATCAACTTTTAGAGAATCATCAAATTTTCTCAAGTGACAAATAGTCACCATAGGGGTACCTACTGGTTTGGAATCCTCCATGTCAAACTTCTTCAACATCTCATTAACATACTTAGCCTAAGAAATAAAGATACCACCATATTGATGAACAATTTGAAGCCTAAGGAAGAAAGAAAACTCACCAATCATAGAAATTTCAAATTCTTTCTACGTCTCTTCTATAAAATTCTTACACATATCATCATCTCCACCAAAGATGATGCCATCAAAATATACAACCACAATCAACAACTTGTTTTCCTAAAAATTAATGTAAATATTACTATTTGTGGAACCTTTCTTGAAACCTTGTTGAGTTAAATAGTTATCAAAATGAGCATACCAAGCTCTAGGAGCTTGCTTGAGACCATACAAAGCTTTCTTGAGTCTACACACCATGTATAGATCTTCTAATAATGAGAAACCATTTTGTTTCTCAATAGATACTTCTTCCTCTATTTTAGAATTCAAGAAGGTAGACTTGAAATCCATATGATAGACTTTGAAGTTCTTATGAGTAGCAAAGATAAGAAACATCCTTATTGCCTCCTTCTAGCTACCAGAGCAAAAGTATCCTCAAAATCAACACCCTCAACTCATGAATAACCCTTGTAGACCAGTCTGGCCTTATTTATCACAACTTCACCATCTTTATTCAACTTGTTCTAAAACATTCACTTAGTTCCAATCACATTCTTATTATTTGGTTTGGAAACTAATTCCTAAGTCTGATTCTTTTCTATCTAATCCAATTCTTCTTCCATTGTCTTTACCCAACCATCATCTTTGCTAGAATTAGCAAAGTTCTTGGGCTCAACCTTTGATAGTAAACAAAAACTTACTTGCTCACTTTCTCTTGCAAGCCTTATCCTAATTATCACTCCTTCATTCTTGTCTCTAATGATTTGATCTGATGAATGGTTCCTCTGCACATACTTTGTTGGAGTCTTGGGAGCATGCAAACCTCTTTTTCTTGTGAGATATGATACAAGTCTTGATCTACCTTAACATTTTTGCTTTCAATCATCTTTCCCAACCTCTTGTTGTAACATCTATAAGCCTTGATCCTGGTTGAGTAACCAACGAATATTCCTTCATCACACCTTGAGTCAAACTTTTCAAGGTCTCCTTCATCTCTTCTGATATAACATTTGCTACCAAATTTTTTGAAGTATCTAACATTAGGGGGCCTTCCATACCATAGCTCATAAGGGGTCTTAGTGCTATTGACCCTCAACTACACTTTGTTAAGCAGATAGACAACAGTGTGAACTGCTTCCTTCCAATACATATCTGGTAGATCAACATCTTTCATCATAGCTCTAGCCATCTCTTGGATAATCCTATTTTTCCTTTTTACAACTCCACTTTACTGAGGGGTCCTAGGATCATACAGATGTCTCCTAATACCATGATCTTCACAAAAAAATCAAATTCATTTGAAGTAAATTCACCTTTGCTATCTAATCTTAAGAATTTTATCTTAATATCCATCTCATTCTCTAATTTTTCTTTGAATATTTTACACTTATCAAAATATTCTGATTTATCTCTTAAGAATGTAACCCAATTCATTCTAGTGTAATCATCTATAATCAACATGAAATACCTTTCACCTTGTTGAGTCCTTGTTCTTGTAGGTCCACATAGGTTAGTATGAATCAACTCCAATGGAATTGTGGTAGAACATTCCTTTCTTTTGAAACTTGTCCTTGTTTTCTTTCTCATTTGGCATTCTTTGCATAATGTGTTTGTAGGATTGGTTATCTTAGGCATGTCTCTCACAACACAAGATGAATGATCTTCACCAAATTTTCAAAATTGATGTGTCCCATCCTCTTGTGCCACAACCAACATTCTCCAAACTGAGCCAATAAGAAGATTCTTCCATTAGCCTCCTTTAGATGATATACATTTCCATTTTTCCTTGTTCCTTCAACAACTAACCTTTTGAACCCTGCTTTCTTGATCTCACAACCATTAACATTAAAAGTAAGATTGTATCCTTTTCTACACATCTTAATTAAACTTAGAAAATTATGCTTCAAACCCTAGACATAAAGAACATCCTCAGTCCTATTCTTTCCATCAATTGCTATAGCACTCTTTCCACAAATTTGTGTTGACTCATCACCACCAAATTTAAAAACTCCACCATTAACCTTTTTGAGACTGATGAACCTTCTCTTATCACTAGTCATGTGGTGAGATAAACCACTATTGATTACCTAAGAATTATCTTCTTTGTTTTCATGAAAGGTAGTCCATATTTCCATTGATCTTTCATTAATCTTATTAGCCTACAAGGTATCAAACTTCTTACATTCTCTAATATTGCTCTTTTTGTCTTTCAAAGCCATGAATAGTGTTTCATCATTTGAATCATTATCCTCATCTTCTGAGGAACAACTAATTTCCTTGGAATAGAAACCTCTTTTAACCTTATCTCTTTTATTAACATATTTAAATTCTTTATAGGGACATTTAGATGCAAAATGACCAATCCTTCCACAATTGAAACACTTGGAAGGTAACTTACCTTTGTATTTGTTGGTGCCTTTCTTCAATCTTCTTACAATTTTTGCTTCAACTTCATCAAATTCATCATTCTCATCAACAAATTTGTATTCTATCCTTTTGTTTTCTTTGAATTCTACTTCTTTCTTTGGAACATCTTTGTCAAATTCTCTCATTTTAGAGAAAGTGAGAGCACCAAACATTTCATCTACTAAATACTGATCCAAATCTTTAGAT